>CAUYQV010150767.1:0-39061 GCA_963574575.1 Galagoides demidoff | reverse complement strand
GGGTTCGAATCCCCAGCCCAGGCCCGCCAAACAACAAGGATGGCTGCAACCAAAAAATGGCTGGGCGTTGTGGCAGGCGCCTGTGGTCCCAGCTACTTGGGAGGCGGAGGCAAGAGACTCACTTGAGCCCAGGAGTTGGAGATTGCTGTGAGTGATGCCCCAGCACTCTACCCAGGGGGACAGCTTGAGACTCCATCTCAAAAAAAAAAAAAAGATAGTCTATGCTATTGTAAACAATGCTGCAATAAACATGAGGCTGCAGATATCTCTTTGACATACTGATTTTATTTCTTTTGGATATATATCCAGTAGTAGAATTGCTAAGTATATATCCAGTAGTGGAATCAATCGCTAGTTGTTTTTGTTTGTTTGTTTGTTTGTTTTGCAATTTTTGGCTGGGGCTGGGTTTGAACCTGCCAGCTTTGGCATATGGGGTCAGCACCGTACTCCTTTGAGCCATAGGCACTGCCCGTGATAGTTTTATTTACGGCTTTTTGAGAAACTTTCATACTATTTTCTTTAATGACTCTACTCATTACATTTTTACCAACAGTATCTAAGAGTTCCCTCTTTTCTGCATCCTCAACAACATTTGTTATTTTGACTTTTTGATAATAGCCATTCAAACTGGGGTGAGATGATATCTCATGATTTTGTTTACATTAACATTTTTGATGATTAGTGAAGCTGAGCATATGTGTCTGTTTTGAGGACAATGCCGTGCTGTTCTGTTTACTATAGCTTTGTGGTACATTTGGGAGTCATGAAGTGATGATGCCTCTAGCTTTGTTCTTTTTGCTCAGGATTGGTTTCACTATTCAAGGTCTTTTGTGGTTGCATACAAATTTGGGGAGTTTTTCCACTTCTATCATGAATAGTATTGGCAATTTTATAGGCATTGCGTTGAATCCATACATAAAAATTGTTCTATTTTTTAATGCCTATTTTTAAAAAAAGAATTAATTATCCTCAAAAAGAAAGAGAAGACAAATTGACTGAAAATATAATAAGCCAAATTTCATACTTCTGCTTTCGTTAGTGTATTGCACCAAAATAACTCCACTTTTTCTCATTATTATTTCATTTAATTCTTGTTGCTAAGAACAGGATTAATAACCAACTTAACAACATAGCAATGGAGAATAAATGATAAATTCTTATTTTGGCCTCTTCTACACTGAATTGTTCCAAATATGCTAAAGGAGCATTAAAAAAATCTTATTTCAACTTCATTATAATATAATTTTCTACACTTTAAAAATAATTATTCTAAAACACAATGAAGTAAAGAAGCAACACATGGCATTAGATGGCTTAATTTTGTGCATAATATTGATTATTACTGCTAACATTGTTGCCAAAACTTTTCACTGATTTGGGGTTATTAGTCTGTTTTTGGCTGTGGTGCAAAGTTTTTTCTCTAATTGTTTTTCTACAATAGAACACATGTACTGAATTCTACGGGTTCTATAATTTTCATAATGAAAAAAACACCATTTAACGTCATGGCTGGTATAACAAATTCTTAAAATGATAGCAGGATAAAATATACCACAATACAGATCATACTTTAGCTAAATAAAAATGGTCGTGTTTTTCCTGAATGACACTTTTATGAAATTGTGACATTTTTGTGTGTGTTGTGTTTGTATAGATAATGGAACAAGGTAATGAAATAAAGTTATATTCTACCATATTAATTGGAATTAATAATATTTCTACACAATCAATTTAAATACTAAATGATTAATTTAAAAATAAGTTTTAAGCTTCCACCATCCCAGAACTATTATTTTGAGTAGGCGAGAGTTGGAAATAGATCACACACATTTTTGTCTGACAATAGTTATATTGTCTTTGTTCTAAAATCCAAAACCGCATTTGCATTTTAATGACTTCTAAACCACAGTTTGCTTGTTCTGTGAAATGAGATAATATACATGGAATTTTCCTGTTCAAGGTAAATACTCATTAGTGTTTTACTACATTC
The DNA here is from genome assembly GCA_963574575.1 of Galagoides demidoff. Classification (NCBI taxonomy): domain Eukaryota; kingdom Metazoa; phylum Chordata; class Mammalia; order Primates; family Galagidae; genus Galagoides; species Galagoides demidoff. The sequence continues at coordinate 37,071 of CAUYQV010150767.1, read as the reverse complement.
ATCAGAGTATTTCTAGTGGATACCAAAATGCCTAAGCCTTAACCATGTAAGAATAAATTAAAAACAGTTTAACAAAGGTATAACAAAATTTGTTATTCATACATAATTTATGTTAATGAAAGAATAATTTGATTTTTTTCCTAAAACTTCTGTACCTTTATCACAAGGAACAATTTCAAAGCTTGTTAGATATTCAGGTTTCATTCAATGTTTTATGTAGATTCCTGAGCCTAGTTATGCCTATATAAGTTTTGGGAAATTCAAATTAGAATTTCAAATATTCATTAAGGAGTGTTGTTGCCTCCAAGAGATTTTATAATTATATTCCCTATATTTGACAGTACAACTACAAGAATAATCTTCTTCTAAGGGAGTAATGTAACTTTTATACTTACAATTTTTGTTTTCTTTTGTGTCTGAAATTTTGGTAGTGAATTGGAATGAGGTGACTATTAAAAACTTGCAATTCAATTAATTAGTTGTTGGCATATAGCAACTATTGGTCCATCATTGTCTTAGGCCATTAAATACATGAGTAATTGATGGATAGACTGCAGAATATATGATTTATCTTAAATATATGATAGTAGATAACCAACTTGACCAATGCCCCAAAATAAGAGTACAACAAAAAAAACGTAATCTTGAACAAAATGATACTCAGGAGAAAGTTAGAAGAATGGTAATATAGTGAATGTTATTTGACTTTAGCAGATAGTCTCACCATAATACAACCAGAGTTAGATAGAAAATGGAAGGCATGATGCTCAATAAATATTTCATTGACAAATTAGAAACCCTTTTCTTCCAAAGCAAAAAAATGCATGCTATTATAATTTTAGATTAAAATAGAGTCTATTAGAAAATGATATTTCTGTGGAGAAAAATTAAACAAGAAAATTTGAGTATTATGTGAGTTTGGATTGTCACTTCATAAAATGAATATATTTTGTTGTATATTTAGATAGTGAAATACCCAAATAATCTTTGTTTTCTGCTGTTGCATAAGCAAAGTACCCTAAACTCATAGGCTTAAATCAATACCTACTAATAGGTTCATAGTTTTCATGGATCAGGAGCCTAGACATGGGCTAAATTGATCCTCTGCTCATAGTCTCATAGGACCGCACTGAAGGTGCTGTGGTTCTCATTTGGAGGCTTGACTTTGGAAAGATCCATTTCCATGCTAGTTCAGATTATTAGCAAGACTCAGTTCCTTGTGGGTGTGTAACTAGGCCTCTCCTTTCTCTCTAGCAGTCAGCTGGAAATCACTTTCAGCTACCAGAGTTGGCTTACAGTGCCCTGCCATGTCTCACATTGCCCCACAGGGAGTTCCCACCACAAATATTGCTTTCACTGGGCCAACATGAGTGTAGGTGATTCCTCATCATAGATCCAAGGTAATCTTCCTTTTGATTGATTCAAAGTCCATTTATTAGTGACCTAATTACATAAAAGTCCTATCTTATCAAATTTACAGGTTTGGTCCACACTCAAGGTGACACACAGGAAGTTTACCCATGGAGCAGTAATGTTGGAGCCCAACTTAAAATTGTGCCTACCACCTCAACCCTAAAATTTATCATCTTTTTAATGAAAATTTAGAATAATTGTACTTGTATCAATAAGACGTGTATGAATCATGCTTTTTTATTTGATTCAACATATCTTCCATATTTCTGGGTTTAACAAATGCTCCAATAAATATATTTAGTTTTAACATTGAGTTAAATAGGCCACTTATTAGAAATCAGTGAAAAAGACTCCATCTTTGTTATTGCTATTGCCAAAAACCATTACACAACATTGAGGACATAATTATCCGTGGTTCAATCTTTGTCTGAAAGAAGGTTAAAAGAGGAAAATAAAATGTCTTTATTGAAATTCAATATGCACTTATATTTTTCCTAAAACCTAAGATTAATGAGAACTTGAGATTTTGATAAATGTGCTATTAACACATGAAAATTACATAGAAAGAATGAAAGGCAGACATTACCATGAACAAGCAGATGTGTTCTTTTCATATAATGCTTCAGGCTTTCATCAGACACTCCTAATTACAGTCTGTACACTGGTATTCTTGCAATTCAAACCATTAACCTTCATCTGAAGCACTAGTTTCTGCATAAGGTACATTGTCATTGCAATGCTCTTTCTCTGTAAAAGTCCGCGCCTGCTCACCGAATAAAAAGATTAGTGAATGGACTTGGGATTCATTTTCTCTTCCAAAGTAGAAAGAAAAGAAAAGAAAAAGAAACCCACAATTCTCCCTCCCTTCATCCAACAACTCAAAATAAGGCATAAACTATTTTCAAGGAGAAACAAGTATTTTAATTACAGAATCAGTAATAATGTATTGCTAAAAAATAGTTTGCCTAAAAATGAAGAGAAATACAAAGAGAATTAGAGGAATAATTTAGCAGCTCCACACAATTAAATTCAAGGCTATTTTTTCACAAAATAAAAGAGAAAATGGCACACCTAAATAACTGCTGCTTTGCTTAAAATGCAGTTTTGGTTTTATTAATTACTACATAAGATTCAGATTTTAGTTTTAAGGTTATAAGAGCAAATAATCCCTAGGTCCTCTCATTTCTATAACATAAGCTCAATGATATATTAGCCTATTACATGTGATACCTAATGTCTCCCAGATGAATCTAAATGAAAGTCATGGCAGAAAAATTATTTTATTTGGGTTTCCTCTCAACTAACCCTTCAAATACTATAAGCAATGCATGATCACAGTGAAACTAAAGTATATTTAGAATTTTTTCTTTCCACAAAGGGTATGTATCTATTCAGTAAAGGAATACCATAAACATAATTTTAAAATATGTATATCTTACAAGGGTACAAGGAATCTCTTTAAAAGTAGAATACAAACATCTTAACACAATAACTAAGAAAATGACATGAATGCTATGTTAACCAGTTTGATGAAAGTATTTCAAATTGTATGTGAAAACACCACACTATACCCCATGATTGCATTAATGTACACAGTTTAATTTAATAATAAAATAAAATGTGTATATGATAAAATATCTTCTACATAATGGGTATAATATAAACTTTTTAGTGTATTGCTTCCCAAATGGAAGTAGTTCCATTTTTAATAGATTTCTTTAACTATCTTTAAGATGAAATACTTTCATAAGCATTTATCCCAAACATCACTTACTGAGTCCTTGGATAATAAAGTACATTTGAATGTTTGGTGGCTTGTGTGGTTCAGTGAATAGGGTGCTGGCCCCAGATACCGAGGGTGGTGGGTTCGAACTCAGCCCCAGCCAAACTGCAACAAAAAAATAGCAGAGCATTGTGGAGGGTGCCTGTAGTCCCAGCTACTCATGAGACTGAGGCAAGAGTATCACCTAAGACCAAAAGCTGGAGGTTGCTGCGAGCTGTGATGCCACAGCACTCTACCAAGGGCAATAAAGTAAGACTCTGTCTCTAAAGAAAAAAAGTACATTTGAAACAATGGAAAGCTACAAAATAAATAGAATTTTAAGGCTGAAAAGGACCTCTGAAATCATCTACAATCATACTTTCATTTAAATTATGAGATTAATTTATGTATATAAGTATTTTAAGAGATTTGTGAAAACAGTTACCAAATAAATTTAAAATCCAAATTTAAACCCTCTATTCCTGCTTTGCTAGTTAACATATAGAGATTTCAGAACAACATGAGTTTCTAGACATCAAGTTCTATTTTTGATGTTAAATAATAAAATTTCATGAACAACTACTCTATGATTACTTTCAATAAAGCTTGACATGCACTATTTTTACAATGCATTTTTAGCCTAAACATTTCAATGGTTTTATTTGTCAAAATTTAAACTGATAGATTGTTTCCCAATGCAATTCAGAAATTTGTGGTCCTCAATTCATAAACTCTACAGAGAGGCGATTGTCATCTCACATGGAAATAAATAATCATAATACTTCTCCTGTAAAATTGTTTATATCTCACTTCTAATTTTCTCCTCCATTTCCTAAACTATGAGGTTGAGTTTTCAAAAATAGAATTAAAAGCACATTTTTAATAGCTGTCATTTACTTAGGGTATTGCATTCTTTCAAACAAACTCGGAGTTTTAGGAATGTTTGGTTTCTTCTGTTAGTAAAGAAAATGATGAGCTATTCTTTTTGATTTGATAGTATTTAGTATCTATCTTAAACTTTAAATCATAAATGGTTCCTTGCTATGTGTAATAATTTTATTTAAACCTTATTCTTGTGGGGAGTATTAAAAAATAATCCTTATTCTTAAGCTGGTCATTGCTATTTCTAGTAGACCAACTTGTTTAATTCAAAGGTATTGGCTTTTAGCTCTGCAATTATTATGCCTTATGTAGCTTACTCTAAGGCTTCCCACTGTGTTCTGTATTTCCTTGAATACATTTTTCATTTAAAGAAGCTCTCCTTCATTTGTTAATAATTCTTTAGTGAATTTTTAATTCATTTTGTGCATTGTTTGTGGTTTCTGTGTTGTGTTTCTATTTTCTCTTGTATTTTATTGAGCTTCTTTATAAACCATATTCAAAATTCTTTATCGGTTGCTTCACTGTTGCCATTTTGGTTGGTTTCTATTGGTGTAGAGTTATTGTCTTTATTTTGAGGTGTTCTTTCATTTTGATTTTTTTTATTTCCAGGGCTCTTTCACTAATTCCTTCTCAAATGGAAGAACTGCTGCTTCTTGGTTTTAGATTCTCATTTGTTTAGATAATGGCATGCCATGTTTAATCTCTCAGACAGGAGGTGAGGTTGGTAGGTGGATTCAACCACACCCTGTTTGAGTGAGTCAGAGTCAGTAAGTGCAATAAAGGGAATGCAAATTGACCTCCTGTCAGTAGGTGGCTTTTGCTAGAAGAAACAAATTCCAGTGTTGTTTTTAGGTTCTATAGTCTGCTCTAGTCCTATAGGAGAAACAGTTGATTGCCCTAGGAGATGGAGGGGCTCTGGATCTTTGGGTGAGTTCTTATTCTCTCCCAAGGTAGAGGTAGGTTGCAGAGTGTAGCCAGGTGGGGTGGGGTCCAGTGACTTAGCCATCGGGTCCCACTAAAGCTGTGAAGGTGTTTTCTTCAGCGTGGGTCAAAGGTCTGCTCCCAGTGTCTAAGGCAAAGCAGCCAGGAAAGGGCTGAAGTGGCCCCAGCCAAACAGAAAGCCTGTTTGTGGGGGTCAGGCTGCCTGAGATTCACAAGCTGGCCTCACATCTCTCTGCCTTTCCCTGTTGGAGTTCCCGGCACCACACACACACACACACACACACACACACACACACACTGTCTGCCAGCAGGCAGGAGCTCAAGCTAGCTATGCTCCCTCGTGACTGTGATGGAGTCTAAGTTTCCATGCCCAGGATCCCAGACCAGATAAGAGAAGGAAATTAAAGGTAACTGAATGGGGACAAAAGAGGTCAAACTTCACTCTTTGTGGATAATATAATCTTATATTTAGAAAATCCTAAAGATTCTGCCATGAGACTTTTAGAATTGATAAATATTTTCAGCAGAGTCTCAGGTTACAAAATCAATGTACACAAATCATTATCCTATACACCAATAACTATCAAGCTGAGCATTAAAACAAAGTCTCAATAACTTTCATAGTAGCAGCACAATAAATAAAATACCTAGGAATATGTTTAACCAAGGTGGTAAAATACCACTAAAAGGAGAACTAGGAGGTACAGAGGACAGAAATCACAGAGTATGTAAACAAATGGAAAAATAAATCATGCTCATGAACTGGCAGAGTCAACCATGTTAAAATGTCTATACTGCCCAAAGAGATCTACAGATTCAATGCAATCCTCATTAAAATACTAATGTCATTTTTGGCACATCTGGAAAAAAATAATTCTATACTTCATATGGAACCTAAAAAAGAGCCTGAATAGCCCTCCCACACCCTCCAAAAACACCTCTAAGTCTAAAAGAAAAATTGGGATGCAATAATTTATCAGACTTCAAGCTCTATTACAAGGCCATATCTACCAACATAGCGTGGTACTGGTACAAGAACAGAGACAGCGACGAAAGGGTTAAAACAGATAAAGCAGATATAAAATCCATCTCATATTGTCATCTGATCTTTGACAAAGCAGACAATAACATGCACTGGGGAAAACAAAGCCTACTCAAGAAATGATTCTGGGAAAAATGGACAACCACATGTAGAAGAATGAAACAAGATCCGCACCTCTCACCACTCACAGGAATTAATTTACAACAGATAACAGACTTAAACCTAAGTCACGAAACTATAAGAATTCTGGAAGGAAATGTTGAAAAAAAACTTATAGACATGAGCTTAGGCAAATAAGTTATGAAGAAGTCCCCAAAGCTAATCATAGCAATAATAAAAAACTAAGAAATGGGACCTGATTAAATCAAAAAAGCTTCTGCACAAACAAGGAAATGGTCAATAGAGTTATAGACAACCTACAGAATGAAAGAAAATATTTGCATGATATACATTCAATAAAAGGCTGATAATAAAAATCTATGAAGAACTCAAGTAAATAAGAAAAAATTAAACAACCTCATAAAATGTGTGCAAGCGACACGAATGTGAATCTACTTTATTTATTTTCTAAATAAGGTAGATTAATGGCCAATAAGTACATGAAAAAATACTCAACATTCAAATTATCATGGAAATGCAAAGGAAAATCACAGTGAAATACCACCTAACTCTAGTGACAATGTCTTTTATCAAAAAAATCCCAGGACAAATGATGCTGGTGTGGATACCCGAACAAAGGAACTTTTTTACATCATTGGTGGGACTGCAAAATAGTACAATCTCTAATCTCTATGAAAAGTTGTGTGGCGATATCTCAAAGCAGTAAAAGTAGACCAACCCTTTGATCCAGATCCTAGTACTTGATATTTACCCAAAGGAAAAAAGGGATTTTACAAAAAAACACATATATTTGAATGTCTATTGCATCACACTTCACAACTGTAGAGATAGGGAATCAACCCAAGTGCTCATCAATACATGACTGTGTTAATAAACTCATGGTCGTGTGCCATGGAGTACTCCTCAATGAAAAAATAATGGGGAACTGGTACATTTTGTAGCAACTTGGACGGAAATGAAGACCATTCTTCTAAGTCAAGTTTTGCAAGAATAGAAAAACAAATACCGCATGTATTCACAATTCATTTGGGACTAACTGTTTAGCACCTATGTGTACAGTTAATAGTAAAACTCCACCAAAAGCGAACTAGCAGGTTAGTGCAGCAGGGGAGGGGGATATCACACCTAACTGGCACAACTGGGTGATGGACACACTCAAGAATATAACTTTGACTCAAACTCTTTAGATTAATTCAAGTAACAAAAACACGTCTATCTCACTCATATTTTGAAATTTAAGAAATTTATTGTTATAATTTTTACTTTCTCCCCAATTGTAAAAAATAAAGATTAATAAATGTTATATCTAATACTATTTGCATATGCAGAAAGATCAAAAGAATGTGTTTCAACAAATTCAACATATATTAAGAAAATACAATTACTTCTATCATTAAATCAATTTGTAATTATGGTGGCTGCTGACAAAAATGGTGATCTCTGGACATATATAGGCATCTACCCACTTTTTGAAAATTATTTCACCATGATTAATGGTCTAATATACCATTCTGAAAGCAAAAGTTACCTATTTTTCTCAAGAATTTAAGGCACTACTTACTTTTAGTTGTTCATCGATTTCTTTAAATGCTAGATAAAATTAGCTTAAAGATTATTATTTTCTATTAATATTTTAAATTTAATAACACACTGGAAACCTAAGTGATATAGACCCAAAAGAAGGGATTTTAATTCCTAAATTTTAACATTTCTGTTATGCAGATACAAAAAACAAACAAAAACTTTAGACAGAGAGATTTCTGCTGCCTTAGCTCCGTGAAGTGGTGACCAGCCTATATACTCAGTATATGGAAAGCATAGGCAAAATTAAAACACCACCAACAATAAAACATGTGTGAAATAACTAGGTTTTAAATAATTGAAATAACAAAACTTTATTCCAGACATTGGAGGAAATCACAGTGATTCCTAAGAAAAATAATCTGGGTCAAAGGAATTTTTTTAATGTTTTACTTTTTATCATGATTCCTATTTCTTTTATTTTTAAAACAGTGGGTTTCTTCTCTCCCTGAGGGATTTTGTTGCAAAACAGCAGAGCAAAACAAAACAAAAACTTCCCTAGAACAATATATTGTAAGTATTGGATATACCTTCTTAGAAGTAATAATGAAGAATGAATATTTGTCTCTAGGTGAAGTTCTTGCCTGGGGTTTCTTCTCCAACAGAAAAATGTTATTTTTTTAATCTTCTGCTGGTTTAGGGAAGTGAAGCACTACAGGACTGCTTGGGTTAGAACTAATGAGTGGAATGCTACAAGTTATAGTCTTGAATTTAAGTCTTAACCTGGACCAGCAGCAGAAAAGAATTATAGCAACAGGCCTCATTTGGAAACAAGTGTTTCTCACACACACACAAAAAAAGTGCAGTTATATCCCAAAACAAATGGTGCTCTTTTTAATCCACAAGTGGAAATTCACTGAGTTTGGGGTTCTATACTTTGAATAATATATACACTACATTTGGAAAGACGAAAGTCTTATGGTAATTATTTCTTTTTTAAAATATGCAATCCACTTCCCTTTTAAAGGGAAAGCAAAAGCTCTAAATAATTCTTATAGGTGAGAAAAGGTGAAAATCTGCAAACTACCAAGCAATGTTATTCATTTATTTAAAGTGGTTTGCATACACAAACTTCAAATGTTAATATTTTTTTATAAATATTAAATGCCTCTTCTTTGTGTGTATTTTAAAATATCCAGAACAGAAAAAAATATTGTTTTGATTTACTTCGGAGAAAAAATACTTAAGTGGAAGAAGAATAAGGGAAATTCATAAACAAGAAATTAAATATTTTACATATTTAAAAATATTTAATGTCCCTTAGCACAATTTTGTTTATACAGCACAATCTTCAAGGGCATGGATTATATATTTCATTTATGTTGTTTTGTGTATAGTATAGAGTTACTTAAATATTTTTCTTTCTTTTTTTTTTTTTTTAATAGAGACAGAGTCTCACTTTATCGCCCTCAGTAGAGTTCTGTGGCGTCACACAGCTCACAGCAACCTCCAACTCTTAGGCTTAGGCCATTCCCTTGCCTCAGCCTCCCAAGCAGCTGGGACTACAGACACCTGCCACAATGCCCGGCAATTTTTTGGTTGCAGTTTGGCCATGGCGGGTTTGAACCCACCACCCTTGGTATGTGGGGCCAAGGCCCTACTCACTGAGCCACAGGTGTCCCCTTTAAATATTTTTCTTGAGTTAAATCCAGTTCACAAAATAAATCAAAATACTCCATATTTCTTTTTAAATTCTATAGAAAGATTGACTTATGGGGAAAATATAAGGTTTACCTGTGTGCATTTTCTAATTGTTTTATATAAGTATTATTTAATACCATGTTTCTGTGTTTGTAAAATAAACTATATCACAGCTGTAAATACTGCAAATGATTCCTTACTACTAATAGATAGAAAATGCAAATTTTGTTCCGAGAAAATTAAGAAAAACTGGAAACCAAATACAACATTACATACTGTTTAGAAATTATAAACAAAACAAATAAATGAAAACTGTTCTTTGTGAAAAGTAGTAATGCTTTCAAAAAAAGAAAAACATATATTTAATGCGCGTGTATAATACAACTCACAATATATTTCTAAGAATACCTTCCATTAGGCCAGGATGAAGGCTCCCACCTGTAATCCTAGCATTCTGGGAGGCTGCGATTGGTGGATTGCTTGAGCTCAGGAGTTAGATACCAGCCTGAGCTGTTGGGAAAACCAGCCCTGACATGCTATGGGTTTACTTCCTTGTGGCCTGGTAGTGCGAGAAACTGATGGAAAATTATTAGTAAAAATAACTAATGAGAGTTAAAATATTGCAGGAAGATGAGGCCCAACAGAGACAAAGAGCACCCAAACAATATGTTTGTAAGAGGAAGGGCTTTATTTATCAGAGGGGAGCCTATGGCATAGAAGAATTCCAAATGGCCGTGCTCCCAGACTGGCTTGGTCTTTCCCTTTTTATCAACAGTCAAAGAGTTCCACCCCACAGGTACCCTTCTCATTGGTCAGTTTGAATCAAGCGGGAGATGCCCCTACAGAACTACAGGATTTCACGAAACTTGGAAATTTCCCAAGAGCTGAGTCAACATCCTCTTATTCCCCCCTTTTGAGATTCCAATATATTTTAATTTGGGGTCTTGATATCAGCTTGTTTCTGTAGGTGCTGATATTGATTACTTTTTAGCACTGAGGTTTTAGGGACTGTGACTATTCTTGGGTTCTCTACTCAGGCCTTACTAGTACCATGGTGGTGGGATAATATACATATGAGTTTTTACTTTTCCCTGTGACATTTCCCCCCCACCTTTTCCCAAAGTCCGAAGTCCAATTAAGACAAGTCCCGCAAGGAGTTTCCTCAGCTATCCGTTGACCAGCCAGCTGCCATTATGTGGCTGGAGCAGGGCATGTTGACTGTCTTAAAAGTTACCTTTACTTTCTAAGGGGCAATGAAGTCCTATTCAGCCCACTGTGATGACTCCAGGTGAGGATTCCTTTCACCTTCACTGCTGTGCTTGTGGTCAGGATGATGGTGTAAAGTCCTTTCTACCTTGGTCTCAGGGGGACCAGTTTCTGATTCTGGAACTAGACTTGATCCCTTTGATCCTCCAGAGAGACAGGATGTACAGACAAAAAAGACTAAACAGAACACGATTAATTATCCCAGTGGAGATTTTCTTTGCTATTCTTTCCAGGGTTTTTGTCTATTCAGTTCAGTCTTTCCCGTTTCTGCTAAATTGCAGAGGATTTACAGAGGCCTCTTTGAACAACACCAGTGGCAAGGCCTGTATCCAATTAAGCTTTGCTTCCTGGCAGAGTTTACCAATTCCTGTTCTTATGGCCCTGTTCATGCACTTTATTCTGCTCAAGCTTTGAGGCATATAAGTTATTCAAAGCCTTAGCTTATTATCTGTACTAGTTCTGTTATGAAGGCTAGCCCATTGTTAAATTTAAAAGAGAAGCAACCTAAACCATGGAATAATTTCTCTGGGCAATACTTTTACTACTTCAGGAGTCCTTTTTATCCTGGTGGGGAAGGCTTCTATCTATTCCAAGTCTGATAGACCATCACCAGCAAGTATTTGTTTCTTCTAGACCTGGGTATTTCAGTAAACTCTACCTGAAAGTCCTTGAAGGGCATTGCTCCATACGACTAGATTCCTGGGGGTACCATCAGTCCTTGGTGCGTGTTGAACTGGTTGCAGGTGACACACCATTGACTGATGGTTTTGTCTAGGGCTGCCAGGTGGGAGATGTAGAGGTATCAGCCCAGCAACTTCATCAAATACTCCTGTCACCATGGTGGCTCCTAGAAGCTGAGGGACTGCTACTCATCCATCTGGCATCTTTATTCATTTTCTCTCCATTTCCTCACTCCTCTCTGCTGCCAATTGTTCCTTCTCTTCCTGAGTAGATAGGTGAGAGCTCCAGAACCCACAGGATGAGGGGAACCACTCGTGACACCTGGTATGGTTTGGATACAGCCTTTTTGGCCTCAGTGCTGGCCTTAGTGTTCCCTTTAGTGATGGTGGAAGCATCTCCTTGATGCCCATGACAGTGCATCACTGCCACCTTCCGGGGTTTCAATACTGCCTCTAGCAACTGAAGTATCTCCTGCTGATACTTAATGTCCTTCTCCCCAGAATTTAATAGTTCCTTCTCCTTATACAATGCAACATGTATTTTGAGAGTCAGAAAAGCATTCACATTTTTCCCTTGACTTGATTCAAAGGCTAGAGTCAAGGGAATTAACTCAGCCTTCTGAGCCACTGTTCCTTGGGGTAGTGGCTTAGCCTCTACAGTCTCTGTTAAGATAATCACTGCCTACCCAGCCCACAGCTCGCCTTGCACCATCACATAACTGCTTCAGTCTACATACAAGTCCCAGTTTGCAACTGTCCAAGGCTGGTCACGCAAGTCAAGTCTGCTAGAATACACATTATTTATAACTTCCGTACAGTCATGCTCAGTCTCTCTTCCACTGACTGGAAGGAGTGTGGCTGGGTTAAGTGTGTTCTTGCATTAGAGAGTCAAAAATATTCCTTTGTGTTCATTAAAGTGACCACAGAGTGGTGTACTTTCACTCTGAGATCCTGCCCTAGAGTCAGCTTATCGGCTTCTTGCACAAGGAGAGCAGTAGCAGCTAGAGCCCATAAGCAGGGTGGCCATCCTTTTGCCACTTAGTCCATCTGCTTATAGAAGTAGGCTACAGGCCTTGGCCAGGACCCAACCAGCTGGGTTAACACACCCACAGTCATTTTATCTCTCTCTGAGACATACAGAATGAAGAGCTTGGCCAAGTCTAGCAGTCCCAATGCAGGTGCAGTCATCAGCCTCATCTTTAGCTTGGAGAAGGCTTGTTCCTGTTCTCCTCCCTATTCTAAAGGCTCTCCTTCCTCTCCTTTAGTTGCCTCACACAGGGGCTTAGCCAAGATGGCAAAGTTGGGGATCCAAAAATGACAAAAACTGACTGTGCCTAGGAATTCCTGAACCTGCTTTGGCTCATGGGGGTGGGGAGGTGATTAATGACCTGCCTTTGCTCCATACATAGAATCCTCTCCCCCTGCTGGATGGTAAATCCTAGATAATGTACTTGCCACTGGCCTTTCATATAGACACTTTATAGTCACATACCTCTAGATGTCGTAAAAGACAATCCATACCTTGGGCGCAGCCCTCCTGGGTAGAGTACCCTAAAAGGAGGTGATCCACATATTGTAGCACACATATTCTAATTCCTCAGCCAGAAACTTCTGGAGGTCACAAGCCAGTGCTTCTCCAAAAATCTTGGGTGTTTTGAACCCCTGTGGCAACCTGGTCCATGTGTTCTGGATCGTAGTTTTCATGTCTGGTCTCTCCCACTGGAAAGCAAATAGCCTCTGGCTTCCCAGAGCCAGCCTTATACTGAAAAAGGCATCTTTAAAGTCCAGGCAAGTGGGCCACTTGGCTTCTGCTGGCAGCAGACTCAGCAGAGTATGGGAATTAGGCATAGTAGGATACAGTGCTACAGTTCCACTATTTACTGGGAAATTCTCATTTTAGGTTTTAACTTTTCCTGAGGTATGTATATAGACATAGTAGTTAACATTTAATACTGCACAAATTTTTCCAGTGTAGCCAACAGGTGACCTTTGTTAAGTCTTAAGACTTCAGAGTAAATACAACTATTATATATAATTTTATACTCTTTGGCAAGTCTCTTAGTCCCATTTAACAGATCAATTTTGTAAAATAGTTATGTCTCATTTTATGAGTTGACAGTACAGACAAGGGTGGGATTTAATACAGATGGGCCACAGCCTCTTTTCTCTTTGAATCATTTTTCTTTCTCCAATTTCTGTCTTTACTAAAGACAAAGTATAGCAGAACTATAGTTTTCTATATTAGTTGCCAAAACTATACCTTTGGTATACTATTTTCATGAAGTGCAATAAGAATAATTATTAGCCATCTAGGCTCTTCTTTCTTTTAAAATTGGCTTTGCTGGAATCTTTTATAAGGAATCTCAGGCTGGACTTCCTTGAAAGCCTTTCACAAGCCCAGGTTTCAGGCCATTAGATACCTGTATACATTGGGTAAATTCCTCTACTCTTGAGGTGCCCAAGCACATTTCAATTCCCGGACCCATCAGCAACCAACCTCTGTTACTTACCACAGATCAGGAAACATTACTGATGGGTATCTAAGGAAACATTACTGATGGGTATTTAGCCAGTTTTCCAAAGGGCTTTTGTATTGGCCTTATAAAGTCAATCTTAATTCCTTAATGCAGTCTGGACACCTCTTGAAATGCTATTCTTGCCAAAGCCTTGGTGAACTAACCAGTGCCTTTATCATGTCCTGTAGAACAAAACATATTCTTATTGAAATTATGCAAATAACTGTATTGTCAGAAATTAAGAATACTTACAAATGCCTTTCAAATTCCAGAGAAATCAAGGAGAGAGAAAAAAATACATGTTTCAAGTTTTGCACATAATTCCATGCATTGCTTGAAGAGCTACAAATAGCTCAAAAGACAGAAAATGTTTTTTTTGACTTCTGGAAAATAGAATATAGACAAAATCAACAGTATTTCAAACAAAAAGCCATAACAAACTAGGCCAGTTCCATGTAACTGATTTCTGTTCTGTATAAGGTTAGTTTAGCAATACTCATAGAAATGTTGACTTTTCAATGAAAGTTCTAAAAATCTGTTTTTAGTCCAAAGGTAATCAATTTCCAAAGACATCAGGAATTTGAATTTGAGATAATTTATCAGCCTCTCTTAATATTCCTTTTTCTTTTTAGGTTAAACTTTGTATTCAGCCAGTTACATAAAAACCACTTTCTTTTTTAGATGAATTAAAATTATTATAACCAAAAATATATGTGAAGACAGACCAATGTCTTATACATTAGGACATAACAATGCTTTATACATTAGGACAGATAAATGCTTTATAATATTGGAACATACATATAACCATAACTCATACAATTTTTTTTTTTTTTTGAGACAGAGCCTCAAGCTATCCCCCTGGGTAGAGTGCCATGGCATCACAGCTCACAGCAACCTTCAACTCCTGGGCTCAAGCAAGTCTCCTGCCTCCGCCTCCCAAGTAGCTGGGACCACAGGCGCCCACCACAATGCCCGGCCATTTTTTGGTTGCAGCCATCATTGCTGTTTGGCGGGCCCGGGCTGGGGATTCGAACCCGCCACCTTAGGTGTATGTGGCTGATGCCTTAGCTGATTGAGCCACAGGCGCCAAGCCAACTCATACAAAATTAATCACCATTTCATATTTGACAATGTTTCCTATACATTTTTAATAAATCAAATAAGTTTACTTTGTTTTCTTATGACTTTCAGTGGTCTAAATATTTTAAGAAGAACAAATTTAGAGTTGTGCTATTTTGGGCTTTTTGTTGTTGTTGTTGTTGTTGTTGTTGTTGGCCTGGGCTGAGTTCGAACCCCCCAGCCTCGTGCATGTGGCCAGCACTGTAACCACTGCATTATGGGTGCCAAGTCCCAAATTTAGAGTTTTGATTTTGGAAAGGTGGTTAAATATCAAAGGCCTAAAACATTGGTTCAAATAAGGTAATCTTGAAGCCAAAAGATTTTAAAGGAAATACATAGTCAACTGGGTCACATGTAAATTCTTTCACAAAGTCTCTTTTATGAGCTTCATTTAACCTGCATAGACAATTTACAAACATTTTAAACTTTCTTTAACTTTTGCCCTGCCTTTCACTTTCTTACACAACCATTCTGTTTCAGGACAAAATTTATCACAGAAGATTCTTTCTTTACACAATGCCATTCTCCTTTCTGTCTAATTTCTCTTATTCTCAAAAACTCACTTCCCACAAAACAGAATCCTAGTTTACTATGAAGACCCCATTCACTTGGCCAAACTGATAATTAGAAGGTTTAAAAGGCAAGAATCTTATTCTTTGACAAAGACTCAGTCTCCCCAACAATTTAAACAACCAAATTATTACATTTTACAAATGAGAGACATTTTATGAGATACAGCATTGATACAGGATTTTCTCACTTAGGGCTGGACAGGGAACCCCCATTTTGCAGGTGAGCTCAGACATCAGACTCCCATCTTCAGGTACAACCCTTTGAGCCCCAGCAAGGTTATGAACAAAGCAGCCTAAAACTCTCTGGATGGCTCCACCTAACTAAGGAGCACACACCCTAATCTTTTCCCCAGACAAAAACCACTGCAAAGACCTAATAACCTTGTTCAAGGTGAGGGGCTGCATTCATTTACTTGTTGGAACACTCATTCAGTTTGTAAAGGTATTTTTCCATCTACTAAGTCCTGGCCAAAATTATCACTCAGGGCCAATTATTTACCCCTAGACAAAGGACTCATGCAGGAAACTTCTGACCTGGGCCTCTTCTCCCCTTCCAGAGGCTCTTCAACTTGGAGACCTGTTGCTGATATGGATACAGCCCTGTCCAGTGAGAGATTTACATTCTCTCCCCCAGATTTTCAAGGACCAGCCAGAGCTGACTGGACTGCCTGAACCACAAAACTTTCCAATAGCTCTGGCACTCTCCACCCCCTCTGCATGCCCCTCAGTCCTACAAAATCCCATTTTATAACTGATCTGTGGCCCTTGGGCTCAATTCTCAAATTCCTGAGACCAAAGACTCATTGAAGAAATTCCAGTAATAAAATGACAACATCTTTCCTAATGTCTTTTCATTTTCCCCCAAGACCCACCATAGACAGAAAGCAGAAAACCTGGAACTTCCAGTTGCTCTCAGAATAGCCAGGGGGCAAAGTTGGAGCAGGGTAGAAGGGCACATTCACACATTCATTTCACCCCCATGAATGGGGGGAGGCAAAACCCCACCTATTGTTACCCATTTCAGTCATTCTCCAAGCACTCACATGCACACAATTTCAAGCCATTTATTAACCTAGGTAGCCTCAATTTCCCACTTGAGTTACCACTCAGCCACAGGAAGCAAACCAGCACTCCCCTAGGCCTGGGAAGGGAGGTCCAACTCCATCCTCAGAGTTCTGTTAGTCACACCTCTGAACAGACCTATCAGAAATCTAATGCCCAAGGAGTTGATCAGGCTCCTTCCACTAAAACTATAGTGGGATCCCCAGATGAACCATACCTTCCCTTAGATGTCTCCCTATGTAGGTACCTGTTCCTGCATGCCAGTTCCTCCCAGTGTTTGACTCCTTGAAGACCCGCTAAGGGGGTCCTTTCACATCCCAGTTGAGGCATCAACACAGGGAGGCCAAACTGTCTCCCTGTCGTGCTTATAGGTTCATGTAACCCAGGCCTATAAGGACCCCCCCCCCCATGTGGGTTTCCAGAGGATTGGCAGCAACTACCAGGTGCATGTTCTCTCCAAGGGTGATCTCGCTTCCAGGTCAGGGAACCAAAAATGTTGCAGGAAGATAAGGCCCAACACAGAGAAAGAGCACCCAAGCACCACATTTATAAGAGGAAGCTGGGAGCCTACGGCATAGAAGAATTCTAAATGGCCCAAATGGCTGCTCTCCCTGACTGGCTTGGTCTTTCCCTTTTTATTGACAGTCAAAAGGTTCCACCCCACATGGTATCCCTTTCATTGGTGAGTTTAAATCAAATGGGAGAGGCTATTCCAGCCCCTACAAACCTATAGGATTTCACGAAACTTGGAAATTTCCCAAGAGCTGAGTCACCATGGAGAGGACCCTGCAGGTGTATCCTTGTGGTCTCCTTGAGAAAAACTGTTCTTCTAGACATCACCCATCTTGGGTTTCCTCTCTCAATACAACTTAATAGAGAAATAATACAGATAGTTTTAAAAGCAGCAGGGATTCGGGAAGTGGCACACCCTTCTTCACGAGGCTTCCCATATGCCACCTTAAGTATCAGGCTAGCTCTGTATTTATTTCCTACATCAGGGTTACAATCATAAATCTCATGAAGGCAAGGCAAACAGTCCCGTTATGGTTCCTGCTGCGCTTGCATTTCTACAACTAGACTAACTCTAATTAACTAATTATGTTAATTGCATGTATTTACTTGCTACTTTTTTTTGTTTTAAGGTGTAATGGTTTTAATACAGAGTCTAGATAAGGTAGCCAGTTAGAGGCTGACTCAAGGACCAAATCCTATCTGGCCCACAGTTACACATCACAGATGTGATTTTTTTTTTTTCAGATGTGATGTTTTATTGTATTTATTTATTTATTTATTTATTTATTTTTATTTATTTTTTTGAGACAGAGTCTCAAGCTGTAACCCTGGGTAGAGTGCTGTGGTATCACAGCTAACTTCAACCTCAAACTCTTGGGTTTAAGCAATTCTCTTGCCTCAGCCTCCCAAGTAGCTGGGAATATGGGTGCCCACCATGATGCCCAGATAATTTTTTTTTTTTTGGTTGTAGTTGTCATTGTTGTTTGGCAGGCCTGGGCTAGATTTGAACCCACTAGCCTCTATGTATGTGGTTGGTGCCCTAGCCACTGAGTTATAGGCACCAAGCCAAGAAATCCACTGGCCTTGGTCTTCCAGAGTCCTAGGATTATAGATGTGACTCACTGCTCCAGGCCTGGTGTGATATTTTAATACCCTGACAGCCTTGTGTCCAAACTAATAGACTCCTCTGGCTCAATTAAGGTGACAGAAGAAAAGACATATTTCTTCTCCTTATCTGGTCTAAGGAGATAGACCAGATCCCTGGTCTATTATGTTGGACAAAATCCAAAGATTCCATATTACCTGCCCAAAAGCACTCTCTCTGAGCACACAGCTCCACCCTGGCAAAAAGAGAATCAAGCTCTCCAGCCTGTGCCCAGGTGGGGGCTGTGGGCGAAGGGGGGATATTCAACACCCCAGGCCTCAGAAATATTAGTGACAGAGTCCCACACTTTGCACTCAAATCCAGGAAACTGCATCCAAATGAGTCCTCCATTACTGTCTCCCTTTGTCCATACGCTGTTCTCTGCTAATAATATTTTTAATCTACTAACAATTAATAATTGAATATTAGTTTCAAACTTAGAAAATCATTATTACTAGTGCTGAAAGCACATCAAGACTTGACTCTTCCCTTATATATTCCCATATGCACTCTTCACTGAGCCAAAGAGATATCCCATCTCTAAAAAAAAAAAAAAAAAAAAAGCCAAGCTGGGCGTTGTTATGGGCACCTATAGTCCCAGCTACTCAGGTGGCTGAGACAAGAGGATCACTTGAACCCAGGAGTTTGAGGTTGCTGTGCGCTATGACACTATGGCACTCTACCAAGGGTGACAAAGTGAGATTCTGTTTCTTAAAAAACAAAGATAAAAGAATACTTTCTTTTTTTTTTTTTTTGAGACGGCGCTTCAAGCTATCCCCCTGGGTAGAGTGCCATGGCATCACAGCTCATAGCAACCTCCAACTCCTGGGCTCAAGCGAGTCTCCCGCCTCTGCCTCCCAAGTAGCTGGGACCACAGGTGCCTGCCACAATGCCCGGCCATTTTTTGGTTGCAGCTATCATTGTTGTTTGGCGGGCCTGGGCTGGGGATTCAAACCTGCCACCTTAGGTGTATGAGGCTGGCGCCTTAGCCGATTGAGCCACAGGCCCCGAGCCAAAAGAATACTTTCCATTGAGACCATATTCCTATCCAGCTACTACTCTGTTTCTCTGCTCCTCAGTGTGGCAAATTCTTTGAAGGAATTATACTTTCTCCAACCCCTTTCTACTTATTCTCTCATCTCTTGACAGTTGCCTACCAATGGCAGGGGTGGGGGTGTCAAGTATGGTTTGTTTTCTTATTCTCTTGAATCCCAAAACTCCAGTAAAATAATTTTCATCATAGTCATTAATGAAATCCATGTGGCTAAATCTGGTGGACAACTCTGAGACCTTTTCTTACTAACTGTCCTCTTAGCAAAATGAAGTGCACGACTTGACTCTATACTTCTGGATGAGCTGTCTCTCTGATTCAGAGATGGCCCTAATAGAGGATGTGTTAAATTTTATTCATGCTTATAAAATTCAGTGAGGTTCCTTCTGTACTGAATAATTGCTACCAAATTATTTTTGGTAGTTTTTTTTCCCTCTGTCCCTGATCAGTGCCTCTGGTATTTGGTTTAATGTTCTTTTCGCTTCTCTGTATATTCTCATGCTCTGGATAATCTCATTCATATCCCTGGCTTAGTGTCCTCTTTGTACTGTGTTTTCTTATATATGACATAGGCTCTGATCTTTTCTTTGAAATCTAAACCAGTTTATCCTTGCTCTTTTTCTTTTCCACCTAAATATGCTACACACTCACACACATACATATACTTCTAGATCTAAAGGCCTAAAGGAAAGAGGAATAGTTTGAATAATTTTACCCATTATATTTTTGTCACCAGGAGTTAAAAGTTCCTACAAATTCTGGGATTCCATTAGTTTTAGTTGGAAAAAAAAACAACAACAAAACAACTGGAACTGAAGAACATAAGAAAAACAGATTAGGAAAATTAATTAATAGAGTATAGGTCAACTTTTTGCATCCATGGTGAAACCTTAATATTCTAACTAATTTTTCTCCAGTGTCTTAAAGTTAATTAACAAATCACAGTTTCAAAACTAAACACTTTTTAGTGCCTGGGATCAATAAGATATTTTGAAATTAATCAAATTAATATCTACTGATACTGATGTTTTCATATTTACATTTCATTGATTACTTATTGTTGAATCTAGTTACAATAATAGAATCAGGAGGGCAAGGAGGGCAGGGAGTCAACTATGCCACAAACTTATAGGTGCACACCTCAAATAATGAAAAGAGGATTTCCCAGGATTTCCAGAAGATCGTTTTATTAGACACAAGCCTGTATTTTGTCAGAGTTATCTATTAATCTATTTTTTATGGGGACTAAAGGTTTTTCTGCCAGTACAGTTAAAGCAAGGTTAGTTAAAGAACATCTATAATTCTGTGGTTCCCAGTATTGTGGCACTTCTCAAATCTTGCATGTGTCATTTCTTAGATTTCAGTTACTATAGAAAAAGCACACAATAAAAGAAAATCAAACAAAAAAATCAAAGAAAGAAAAATTGGCAAAACACTGATAGGGAATAGGTCCTCTTTAGCACAATAGTAACAATCATATATACTACTGCTTAAACTGTCAATAAAACATTGCCTGATTTATTCTTCTGAAAAAAAGTAACACAATGAAATTGGTTCTAAAATGTCCAGAATATATCTCATTTCTTATTAGTAGAAAATTTAATTGTTTAATCAAATGCACTTGCAAAGGACTTAAATAGTTATGTTTAAGCCATTTGGGGGGCAGAATTTTGGTTTATTCAAACAAATGTTTGTAGACTCTTTCTTTAATCCATAAAAGTCTCTCCCAGATCATCAATTTTCCCCGGGGAACTGAGATTTATTTAGTGGGAATGCCAATAGTGTAACACTACAAGAGTCTTTATTCTCTTACCTGCATAATACCCTCAGGGTTCCTGGGAGATTTCTTCCATGTAATGTTTTATATCAACTTGCCTTGAATTCTAACTCCACTGAAAATAGTCCTGCTCCCAAATATCACTAGGAAAACTTAGAAACAGACACTTTTGTTTTACTTAAAAATAGATCCCATGATTTCCCTCCATATTTCTGAGATGTAATGTGCACATTAGTATTGGCAGAAAACAGCCTTTTGGGTTCACCTTTCACACGAATAAGCTCTAGACTTGATACCCCTAAATATAATTCTCTATGTGCAACTCCAGACATTAAAATGCACCCCTTATGACATTGGTGCCACTTCGTGAGATTAATAAATAAGAATAATGTATGCAGGTACTCCATTCCTCCTTTTTACTCTTTGTTCATTCAAAAACTAACAACAAAAATTTTTAAATGATGAAAACACAACAATTTCTCCTGTAGAAAATGATGTATGAGAAGTTTAAAGCCAGCTTTTAAATATTATGCTTCCTGAACTTCATTGTGTGATCTAACACGAGTTTTCTGATAATAGTTCTGGTTTATCTTGCAACAGCTTGTCGTTCTCTTAAGGAATTGAAGTGTTATATGTAAAGACTTATTATTCAGAAACTCCAGAAGTAGAAAATGAGCTGAAGTGCATTTTAGAGTCTCTGAACTTCCCTCAGGCAAAGAAAGGTGCTACTTCTCTGTGTGAGTTCAATGTATTCTGTGCTTTGCAGCTGGGTTTCACTTTATATATAAATGTGAAATCATCACAAAACAGCAATGAAAAAAAAGCATTCTTTTTATGTACAGACTTCCCATAAATTATAAATGACATAAAATGTAAATTATTTAACTAAAAGTAATTGTGGCATTTTTTTCTATAAATATAAATAAAATAATGACTGAAATTACCCTCACCCAATATTAAATGAATGGAAATATAAAATTATAAATTTAGCAATTTGATGAATGATCAGTCATCTTCCAGCCTGAAGAGAAATATCAAGAAACTATTTCTTTAGCAAAAAAATTACTTATCAATAAAATTTCTATAAAGCTTAAGGTTATAATAATGTGCTGCAATATTAAAATTAATTATTTTATTCACACAGTTCAAACAAAACTATATTAAGTTTCATCCTATAATATATTACTCAGTGTTATTTTTCCTTCTTCCCCCTCCCAAATACAAATCTCTGCTTTGCTTTTCTTCTTTTAACCCTATTCATCATTTTTATTTAATATGTTTTATGTAAACTCATTATGTAGCTTTATGAACTACATCTGGACCTAACAGGCGTCCTCAAACTATTGCCTGCGGGCCACAGTGCGGGCCACATGTGGCCCACTGAGGACATTTATCCGGCCTGCTGGGTGTTTTTGCCATTGCTGCCTGTCCTGCTTAGCAGCCGCCGTGTCCAGGCCGGCAGTCCAGCCCTCCAACCGTCTGAGGTACAGTAAACTGGCCCCCTGTTTAAAAAGTTTGAGGACCCCTGTAAGAAGATATGTAACCTACTATATGATTCAGGATTTGGATTTGGACTCAGCAGGCAGTATCACATCTGACAAAAGTTTCACATCTTTCGTTGCATAATTTGGTAAAAATGGCAAGTTAGTTTAGACCTGTATGTGGTATCACCAAATTATGAGAATTGAGGTTTTTACGTGTGAAGAACTTGTCTGAGCTTGAAGACCAGCTGCTGCTTACCTCTAACAGTCTGGGCCTGCCCACTTCTGTATTTTGCTCCCAGGGCCTGGGTGAGAAGGTACCTCGGTCACAGCAGGTGTTAAAGGCAATAAAGATCATGGTGGGGAGGTACATTACATTTTTCTAAACCATTTCTTTAGGGATGTACTCATGCCCCAAACAAAGAAAAATAATTCTTGAGACTTTTCTTGGGAATATTATTTCGAAGAGTAGCCACTTTCCCAACTGAATGTACTTGAAAAATTTGCGGCTACTGCCCTCACTTTAACACAACACAGAGACTTAACAGGAAAGGAACCTGGAGGGAGGTATACTGAGGAGGAAAGACTCAAACCCTGAATCCCGTGTGCTGAAGCCTGCACTATATACTCAAGGATGTTTCGGATTTACAGGTTAATATATTCGTTTCCCTCCCCATACACTTCCCACCATTTTTCTCCAGCAAGTTTTTGTTGAGTTTTCTGTCATTTGGGACTTTATGTAGTCTTACCTGATCAAGAAAGATAGAATGCCTGCCGAGTGCAGTTTGATTCGTCAGGAGATGGCAACCCTTCTTTTTTCTGGACAATGTGGTTCACATTTGTGTGGTATACGCATCTGAACATTTCCTGATTTGCCAAGAGTTGGTAGTCCCCTGGTTCAACTGAGACCAATAGTAGCCTGTCTTTAAAATATTTCAAATTGCAGTGAAAGAAGTCAAATTTGACTGGTGGGGAGTCAAAATTATGATAGAAATAGGTGTGTTTTCCAATTTGCTTTGAAAACATATTCCCAATGAAATTAGGACCTTGATATTAGAATTGTGAATGCCAAATAGCATAATAGTGCATATGGGTGTAACTGTATAGTTGAAAATAGAAGGAAACGAGACTAATTTTAAGCCTTCAAAGAGCCGATGAATTAATAGTATCTCAAAATGTAGGGAGACATCAGAAAATAAAAAGGTGAAACCCTCAAAGTTAAACATACTTAAGAATGAAGTAACATCAGTACCTAGAATGCAATTTCTAAGATACTGGGTACTCAAGTATTTAGTTATAAGCAAAATAAATATGTAATTACATATGAATTGTGAATATAACTTTTCGTGGGCATGGACACCTCATTCATGACACTCAGCGATGAAAACAATGAAAGAGATAACCACAAATGGAGATGTCGTATTGATTTCTCTTAGTATCTTTTTCATCTTAACCCAGAAAGGGTAAATACATTGGTGATTATAAGAAAAGGTAAATTCCACTTTTCAGCCCTATGTTGCTTTCTCTTTTCTGTTACATAATATGAATAAAATTACTTATGGGTTATATCATCTGAAAGAGGAAGTTATGCAGGATAACACCCAACAAAATCAAAATTTGCAAGAAGAAAATGTAATGCATCCTCTGCTACATTCTGATGTTTCTTCAGGCTTTTCAAAGCTCTAAAACATAAGGGTCAATGCTGTCAGTCCTTGAAGGTGTTGAGAAGGTCCTCTTAGTGCAATGATCACACAGAAAGAGTCCTGTCTAGAGTGTTCTAAGGATAAAATATCAGAAATAATATCAGTGAAATATTTTGGGCTCTTTAATAAGAACTTTTTCTTCATGCACCATTTCCTCAAAGGGTAAAGATATTATATGATAATTTGTATCCAGATAATTGTGTATATGATTGGGATATTTGTAATCATTAATAAATTTCGCACAATACGTGGTTCTTTCCACAGCAGTGATCGATGAGATAGAACATCCATCACCTTGCTCAGCCGCCCTCATTATTAAAGGATACAATCAAATGCAAAACTATGTTGATGTTGCTGTGTTTATCTCCATTTAAAAATAATCTTCATTAGAAATCATTTTGAAAAGAAAAGTATTCTTTTAATTTAGAACGTTACTGCCAGAGGCTCAGAACAGAGGGAAACAGTCTTTGCCACTTTCTAACTGACTGAACTTAGGCAATTCATTTAACCTCTGTAAGTTTCATTTTCTGTATTTATAAATATTCGTGATAAAAGCAATTAATAAGGTCATTGGGAAGATTAAAGTAACAAAGTAACTAAACAATGTTCTTGTTCCAAAACCTGAGTCAGCAATTACTCCATCTCTGTACATAGAATGAAAGCCAATACGTCATGGAACCAGCAAGTAAAGACATAAGATTTAGGTTAAAAGACTACCGTTATTTAAGTTTTTGAATTTAGCCAGGCATTGTGGCAAGTGCCTGTCATCCTAGCAATAGGGAAGCTGAGGCAGGGGATCCCTTGAAGCCAGGAGTTTGAGGTCACTGTGAAGTAGACTAAAGCCATGGCACTTTAGCCTGGGCAACAGAGTGAAATTCTATCTCTAAAAAAAATGACATGAAATGAAAACAAAAATAAAATAAAATTTAAGTTCCACATTTGCCTATTTCATGTCAATTTAGTATTAAATTGGGTTAATTCTGACTTCTAATATGTTGGTTAAAATTATATGTTATTCTTAATATCTTCTTAAAAATCGTATTTATAATGGGCTTTTCTATATGCATGGCTAGTTCAAAAGAATGAAGACAAAAGAAAAAAGGAATTTCTTCAATACCAGTCTAATGTGCCATTATTTTCTTAAATGTTTTCCATTTTCTTATTATTACCTCAAATTTATTCTCTTTTTTAGGAAGAGTAGTCTGGAGGAAAATCTTTCCTTGTATTTTTCACTTTTATTTTCCAGGATAGATATGTTAAATTTAGAAGAATAGTCTAAAATGTCTCTTAAAACCGTACCCAACAAAGCTATCATGTCAAGTATTCATTAGAACAATAGGTTGAATGTCTTTCTTAAAGAAAATAATTTATGTTGATATATAATGTTATCTTATATGGCTCAGAATTTTTCATTTTCTTATTTATTCTTAGATCAATTTGGGATATTAAATTGATCTAAGAATAAAAATTATTTTTGATTCCATAATAAAAATAATTCATATTAATCCTATTTTTAGAACATTATGAGTTGCACAGATACTCACTGTAATAATTTTTATTTCTTTCTATTGAATTTAATTTGTGAGAAACTAAAATTCTGAGAAATTATTTATGTTTCTTCTTTCTTTTATTCTATTTAGGAAATTCAGCAATTTTTTTTTGAATTGGGTACTCAAATGAAAGCCAATGAAATTGGCATTAAAAACTTCTCATTGGACTCAATTTTTCTCAAAAATTGAATTACTGCCTCTAGTAGTGACATTATAGTTAATTGTATTAACTGCCCTAATGCAACAGTAAAGCAATTCAGATTCTTTTTCCAAAGAAAGTCTAGTTCTAGTTCAGGCAGTTCTCTCCTATGTCACCCTGAACTCTCTTCTCCTTTTTGGGAGAGTTCAGTTAATTGAAGATGTGTCAATCACAAAATCAATATTTTGGGGGGACAAGAGAACGTCAGTGCATAAAACATGAATCTAATTAGAGCTTTATTCTAGAGATCTTCTGTATAGAATTTAAGAGTTACACTATCTGAAAGATAGACCTTTGCTTAAAATTACTTTGGGATTTAGTCCAATTTCTTCCCTTATAATAGAATAAAATGTTCATATGAATTTCTTTTAGATATATTGATCACTTTCTCTTTTTCCCTTCTTCCTTTTCTCTCTTTTCATGTGGATTTTGGCACAGAATGAAGATTATATAATAAACAGGCTTAAGTAATACATGCCGTTTGGTTTGTACATAAGAGGCACCGTCTCCCCACTTTGGATTTATTTAACAAAGTGGCTCATTGTCTCCTCTTCCTTTATTTACAATATTTTCACATTCAGATGTCATCTCAAATGGTCTGCCTCAGCTTTTCTTGTGAAAATACAGACAATTTTGATAATGCAATCAACTTGTGATGTGCCTACATAGATAAAGCAGTGTTACCCGATTTATACTATCTCGTTAGAAAAAATCTAAAAAGATTTAATTGAAACACACCATTAACAAATACAACTCACTCCGTATACGCTGGAAGAATGGCAAGACTCTGCCAAATTTCTGTAAAGTGGAACTTATAATTATCATTCATAAAAGGTGAATTTATAGCACTTAAAAGTCAGTCAGGCAGTTTTAAACTTAAACACATCACTGTAGTACCTTGACATTGAGTATCATAGTCTGCTACTTAAAAATATCCTGCACAATGTAAAGCAGGATGTGTCACCTCAGCACTTTATATTGATTGAACAAAATTTCCCTAACTGGAAGTTGAAGCAGTTCATCAGACACAGATTGTCACTACTATGCAACTTCAATACCCTCACCTGGGCCTCTGATGATAATACAGCGGCATTCCACCACCTGCTCTGTGATGATAATAAGAAAGGGATTGCCCTACTACATTTCTAAAGTCTCTTTCTTAGAATAAGAAAGATTTTATTAAGGAGGAAAACTGACCGTGAACAATCATGACCCCTAAAGTAAATAAGGTTCACAGAAATAGTTGAGCAAAATACATTAAAGATAATATTTTCTTTAAATTTCATAAAGGATGAAAGGGTAGCCGTCCACAGTTCTAGATTTTTAACCTGGAGTATAAAATATTACAATTGCATAGAACGGCTTAATATGAGGCTATTATCTAGTCCAGAAGGAAAAAATTTACAACATAAGTAAGGTTTTTTTTAAGCTTTGATTATATTTTAAAATATAATTTCGAAGGAGAATTATGTTCATATGTCTGATGCAATGGCTATGCTATTACTTATAATACTGAAGGGTGGTAAAGACTGTAAAAATAAAACATATACAAAAATATCATGCATCATTTATTGGATTTCTCATGTACTGGCACGAGATAAAACAAAAAGAGGAAAACCAACCCAGAGAAATCTACAGGTTAATTTTTAAATGTGAATGACCTCTCATTGAAGTGATTATTGAAGATTTTATTTTATACTATGAATATTTAGGTTGATTGATTAAAGGTCACAGCGTTATTATCTTTAGGCTTGATTTAGGCAATGTTTGTGGCTGATTTTCTCTGCCACTCAAAGCTATTCCAGTGAGGCTGCTATTCTGTGTCACCTGGGCTACCATCATATCTTCCCACCTCAGTCCATTCTCTCATGTGTAGTTTGAGTAATCTTTTTAATTATTCTATGTGAATTAGATCTTTCCTTACTTGAAACCTATTAGAGACATCTATTACCATTATAAAATTGGAATTTCTATTTTGGATTTAATTATCTCTTAACATTTCTTGAACCTCACTGAGGCTTTTCTGCCTATACTTCGCATGACTCCATTCACCTTATCCTTTTTATATTCTCAAATATCCCACGTTCCTGTCTGCCTCTGGAGATTTATACATGCACGTTCCTGAAGCCTGCTATAGCTGGCTCCTTCTCAGTCTACTCTTCCAGATCTGAGATTAATCATTTATGTAGGGACGAGGTTTTTTTTTTTTGTTGTTGTTTGTTTTTATTGCTTGGGATTTATTGAAGGTACAAAGAATTAGGATACACTGTTTGCCGTTGTTAAATAAAGTCCTGATTATAATTGTGTCCCACCCCCAAGAGATGTGCCATACACCCTGACCCCATCCACTTCCTTCCACCCCCTTCCCCACCCCTAAATTCCCCTACCTCCACCCTGTATTTTCTCATCTACTGCCTTCAGAGGGTTTTACGTGCTCTCCTGCATTATTCTTCATATTACTACCTATTTTCACTTCACTTTATACCACTAGCAATTAGTTATCTTCTTTTAGTGCATTTATGCTTTTGTAATTTCTATATCCTATCATACTATAAACTCGCTGATGTCAAGAACCTGCTTATCTAATTTACTATTTCTGTATCAACCAGCATTGTGGTTTGTTTATATACAGTAGACTCTCACCAGCTACCTACTGATCGATGAATGTTTTATAAATTTATCCCATGCAATAAGAAAACTAGGTTGAACAAAATTTATGAATTTTCACAAAGAGGCTCATACTCTCCAAATCTGTGATATAATATAGCTATAACTTTGATTGTTCAAATCTAAAGATGATGGACTTTATAATCTTTGTCATTTTGACTGAATGCTTCATTCTTTTTTGATAGACCTACCCAAACTGTGGAAATAGGAAGCTGTTTTTTCTTTTTTTTTTTTTCCCCTGTTGTTCTTTGGGCATTCTTCTTATATAGTCTTTTAGGTTACTACCCAAACCCTAACTCTCACACCTCCGCCTACCTCACTCTAAATCAGTGCTCTTATTTTCATAATTGTTCATGTGTCACCAGGTCTCCTGTTAGTTTCCCTAAATTTGAATTTTACAGTTTTGCCTAGTATGTGTAATTAGCATTCGTGACCTTGGATTTAACACAGTCTTAGTTCTACATTAAAACTGTCACATACCAAAGTGTGGGAAGTCAGGAACTGGCCCCTGGTAAAGTAGTTTTTCAAGTCTGGTTAGGCTGGACCACCAAGTACATGAAAACAAACTGTCAATGGAGGTCAATCCCTGACACCTCATTAGTATGGACTTCTAATGCACGTTTAACACTAACTTCTATCACTAACTAACGTGGGCAAGTTGCCTGTGTTCCCAGAGTCCTTGTTAGTAAAAGCATTACTAAATAAGTTCTACAGCAAGGACTAAAATGAAAGATTTTATTAAACTACTTTTAAAAGAGTCTGACAAATAGAATTTCACTGGTAAGTAGTAGCTTTATCTTAACAGCTGGGTCTTTTTCTTTCTCCATTTACTCTTAAGAATTCTCCTTCTCATGTGGCCTATTTGAGGTGTATTTCCACATGGTCTGTTCTGCTAGACTTCTTATATAACATTCCAAAGCTTGCAAAGCACAAAAGTGACGGGTCATCTTAAGACCTAGATTCAAATCTCATGAATTATCACTTCTATCACATTCTACTGGATAAAATGAATAGGGCAAGACCAGATTCAAACTAAGAAAAGGTCTTGCAAAGTATGAACCGTGGAATCCATGGTCCATCTTTTACTAGCTAGTGTAAATTCTGAATAGTCAATGAAAAGCACAGGTTTGGTCTAAGTAACTTGTTATAACCCTGGCTCTACTGTGTCTACTTAGACAAGTTACTATATCCATTTTCCACTTTGATTTCTTTATTTCTGAAATGGTAACAATAAGGTACTAAAATTTTAAGGATTGTTATGAGAAGCACATCATGAAGCTACTTAGAAGTACGTCAGGCACATAGTGAAGTGTCCAGTATTATTTGTGTTTATTGCCATTGTTTACCAAGGACATCCTTAAATTTGACTAAGTTACCTAATCTGTTTTAACATCAGGTTTCCTTGTGTTTTTGAATGATGGCTGTGATTTTAACCTACTAATCGTTTTGAGATAGTTCAAAAGATATTGTCTGATTGTCTAGTATAGAGTAGTTAAATCATCAATGAGTTTGAATTTCCCTTCCCTGAAGTATAAATTGTGGTAAGTTTGTAACAATAATAATAATAATAATTTCAAGGTGCAGCCACAATATACTGAGACTATAGTAATTGAAAATATATCACATAATACCAACTAGTTAAAAATATTTTTGAAATTAAATGTCTTGTAGATATAAAAAGTGGTATAATATTTAAATTGTTACTTACAAACTATCAACCTTCTACTTCAATAATTCATATGTCCCCTATAAACATTAAGGATATTGATATAAATTATCTATAAGTTATTTGGAAATTGTGAATTTTAAAGTGTTTGCAATTTGCTTCAGAAAGTCTCACCAAAACTATAATAAGAAAATATGAAGATTATTTACCCTGGTCACAACTTCATAGGTTTGTCACTTGGATTACAACACTGACAATTGTGCCCAAGACAACTCCAGGCAAATTCTTCACAGAACATGCTCACTTACAGTAAAGAACCAAGGAATACAGATTAGACTTTGGACCGGTAGACTGAGTAAAGCAGACTAAACTTATCAGTGTGAATGGACATCATCTAATCTGTTGAGAAGCTGAATAGAATAAAAAGGCAGAGAAAGCTTGATGATGTTTCGGCTTGATCTTCTGAGCTGGGACATTTCTTCTTCTTCCCTTCACTTAGGACTTATACCATCGCACTCCTAATTCTCAAGACTTTAGATCCCTACTGGAACTCTACCATTAATATTCTGAGTCTGCAGACAACACACTGTGGACTTCTCAGCCTCTTTAATTGCATGAGCACATTCATTAGAATATTTTAGTAGGTAGGTAGGTAGATAGATATACACGTGTGCTTACCTATACCTACATACACACAAATTAGCACACACACACATACACAGAAAGAGGTTTGTAAGGTACATAGATTACCTTAGTTCTATTTCTTTAGCAAACTCTAACACAGGTACCTAAAATTTTTCTTTAGATAAAAGAATCTATTAAAGGTAAGGAGAATTATATAGTGGTAACCACATGGATAGAGATAAGCCATATACCTATAATCAAATAAGTCTGTGTAAATCATGTTTAAACACATGTGCCTATATTTTCTAAAAAAAAAATGTAAAAATATGCACAATTATATATTTCTGAATCTTGTGCTCCAGAAGAGTTATAAGATATTCCAATAGAAACTCTTCCTGATTCAATAAACGATCAAGCAGTAGACTTTTCTGGGCATTGTGCCAAGTATGTATGATAATGCTGATTTGAAACCTGAAGCCCTCTTGTGGAAAGCCAGCTGTATGCACATATATTTCCCAAAGCCTCATGGATAGAAAAAAATACCCTAAACATATTTCTTACTATACTCCTTAAATACTATGCACCATTAGGGCAAATCATCATTCACATCGCACCTCACTTTGTTTGGCTTTGGCTTTGTTTATAGAATCTATTTAGAAGCTCTTGGAGAAAACATTTGCCAAATTTTTAATCACTTATCAAATGCCTAGTAAGTAGAGTGCTTCCAAATGCTAACAATCTATAAACATAGTTATAAAATCAAACAAAATGATATAGAATCAAACTGACAACCAGATAAGCACTTCAGCTGCATTTGTTGGAATTATTCCCGCCTTCAAATGCTTTCTGCTAAAACCAAAAACAACAAAAAGGACTCTGCTCCTTTATTTGAGCTACTCAGTTAAAAAGGGCGGTTGCATTAAACAATCTCTTAAGGACTGAAGAACAGTGATAAATAGAATTTGACAGGAGATGATGTTTCTAACTTAATATATTTATTAACCAATTATCAAAGTAAATAATAGCTTTAGCATGACCATATGGAAATCTGAAGCTTGGTTAGTAACATAGGAGAAATTATGTGTACAAGAACTCACTGAAAAGCAATTGCGTATTTATTTTATCCTACATTTTAACTTATAGACTTGTTTTCATAATTATAACCATATAAGTATTATATAAGAGCATTGTAATCAAAACAAAATCAGCAAAGAACAATCCTCTATGTAAGAGCTTGGAAATATCAAAGAAATATGTAGAGAGAGGGATTTTAGATTATTTTATTTTCCATTTGATGATTTTTTTAAATTTCAGGTTAATATGAAAGAGTTGATGATTTTTGCTGGTTATTATTATGTACTTTGATGATTATGTGTTCATTTCCTATTTTGCTCATTTTGCTGAAGATTATGAAGAACTTTCTATTGAGCTACCACATTCTGCTGTATTCAGAATCATTTATTCTTGATAAATTTTGAATAAGCATGGAAATGAAAATGTTGTAACTATTTTGTAGAGGAGAGATGAACTGTCATTAAGGAAGAATTCCATAGCATTTCTTATTGGAAAATGACAAAGTTCTAGGTATGCATTATGGTCCCCAAAATGCACAGTCTCTTATCAAAATGGAAATATGTTTCAGAAAGAGTTCTACCAATTTGATATGTATTGTTTACTTACAACTAAACAAAGATTAGAAATATAATCAAATAAAATAAAAATCCATATACAATAGACATTGAAAATCATATTTCATGTAGTTTCAGAAATCCCTAAGATCATGTGGAACATTAAAGATATTTTCTCATATGTTTAAAGAATTCTCCAAAACAATTATATAATTATATTATGAAAACATACAAATAGGAAAAAAAACACACATAAAATAAATTTTGATTATTAATTATGGCCAAGTTCTAGCTACTGTCTGGGGAGATAGTAGTGACCCCAGATTTGAAACACCACACTCTGTATTTCAAACACTTGTGTTTTAATCTCTGTTATAGTTGTGCTTTCAAACAGTTGAAAAATACCGCAGATCTAGGTTAGGACCCCAAGAACCAATTCTTAACCACAGCTATGTCAGAATGCATTTGGTGCTCAAAATAGAGCAGAAAACATTTTCTTTACTCTTTCGTTCAGATCACATTTAGGACAAACCCTTTGAACAAGCATCCAAACCTCCCACTCTCTTTTGTTTCATAACACCTGTGTTTTCTTCTCTATATATTTTAGATTCCTGAAATCTTTTTTATTTCCTATATTCTTTGTTGAACAGTTGGGCTCGGTTTCATGCTGCTGTCTTCAAAACATACATTCATAGGTCCCTGAGTAAACCTGAAATAAATGAACAATAAGCTTTTAAATACTACACAACCTTTCTCTAAGATAATTATATATGTGTCATAATAAAATGAAAATTGAATATGTAGTATGCCATCTTTTGATAAGCATACTTAATGACATGCACAGAAGTATTATCTACAACAAATGAAGAAGCTGAATATGCATATGAAGAAACCAATATAGTTTAGAAGCCTAACAAATAGTTTAAAAACAGGTTTCCTAATGAATCCTCCATATTCTCTTTACAGATACAGTTTACAAAATTTTCAAGATAACACTTTTGCCTTTCATATATGTTCGCATTTTTCATCAAAAGTTTTTTGTAGACATTGTGATTTAAAATCACGTGCTATAAAAATATTGACACAACAGAGCATACTGTCCCTTGATACTGTTCAAATATGCAGTTATCTAAATAGATACATTTTCATAGGCCTTACATTTTCTACCAGCTGCTTCAACCTTAGGAGTTTCAAGCTAATTAAAGGGAGGAGCACGTTATTTCCTGAAACGTGGTGAGGATAAGAACTGACACCGGGTAGCGGAAGTGTTGATACCACTGTAGGGAGTGCTTCACCTGTAATCCCAGCATGTGAGCCTACAGCATGTTAGATATGACTAAGCTATTTAAGTTTTCCAGGATTAACAGATGGGAACATTTTTTTTTTTTTAAGGTAGCAGAAGGATACCACCCTACTCCTAATTTGTGGCAAATACTGAAACTGTGGTTATAAAACGATTAATCCAAAAACTAAGATGTACACATTTTGGTCTTTGTAGAAATGTAGAAACTTAGATTGTTTCAAAGAAATACGGTGACCGCAAAAAAAATATTCCCTCAAATCTAGACTTTACTATTGACGGAGAATGATATCCTTTACAAAATCCATAGATTGCTCTCCTATCTGCTAGTGTAAAACAGGAACCTTTCTGCCCCTGCTTGACGACAATTCTGCAGCACCACCAAGACTCAACATATTGGTGAAGAGAAGTTTATCTATATCGAGATCAGTTGAAGATAGATTCAAATGCAAATTAGGATCTGATTTATCTGCAATACTATTTAGAAACAAGCGTAATAAAAACAAAATTGCCATATTGAAAACCTCATCAGAGTGGGTAGGTGACTTTAGAAATTAGATTCTGCTGATATTAAACTGAGAATTATTAGGCCTCCATAGGCTCTGGGGAATCTCAAGGAGTTTTTGTTTTCCAACTGTATGGTACAATTAGCTTCTAGTTGGATGATGCGAAATTACATTTTGCAACCAACCCTGACACTTACTATTCTATTCCCAGAATTGACACACCATTAGTAGCTTTGGGAATTGCTAAAAAACATCTTATCTATGGATTTATGTAAGCAATTCTGGCAAACAGCCTAGTATGAAAATTCAGCCAAAATGAAATTTGTATAATGACCGTGATGTGCCTGCTCAGTAATATGTACTTTAACTGACGGAATCTATCTTTTCTCCCCCCAAAAGTGGGTTAATAATTTAGAGAAGTTTAGACACTTTCCTCTAAATTTTATTAGTCAGGGTTATTTTCTGCTAATACTATATCAACACTAGAAACAGTCTATGTGCGTGCCAGCCAAATATACAATGTTAACCTGTAATGAATCTTGATGGATTCTAACCTAAGGTTTTATGATAGAAGTATAAGATATAGAATACAAGCTGGGAATTTTTTTGTGGAAGAAATCATCTATTAGGAATAAACAATTGGCACCACTAAGATATATCACATTACTTGGTAAAGTCATAGATGAGTGTAGTTTCATTTTATTGTTCTTTCCTTGGTATGTTTCAAAACTGATAAATATACAGACCTTAAACTTTCATATTAAAATGGATTATGTTTTTCAGTTTTCAAAATCCTGGCCTTGTCCAGACTTTTCATGGTCTAGCTAATACCATTGTTATCATATGTGATATGATTTTACTATGTGACTTGAAAAAATTAAACCTTGGACATATGTAGAAATATGTACATAACATCAATACTTTGGACATCATGTTGCTAGATAAATAAGCATTGTAGAAATTAGCAGATTACAACAAATGACAATAAATTGCTAGCTCATCGGATGGTAAACTATCTCTTGGAAAAACCATGAAAATCTAACTTCAACAAATAAAGCACAAATATTTTAAAAGAAAGTAAGCATGATGAATGATAGAATATAATCTTTGTATTTTCACTGAAATGAGCTATCAAACACTGATTGAGAATTTAAAAAAATGAAACCTAGGGTATAAATGTGAACACTAAAATTTATTAAGCATAATAGAAAGCTATATGTTGTACATACATGCCACCCATGCTTGCATAATTCAGCTCAGCCTGCCATAACAAAGCACTAGAGTCAGAGTGGCTTGCCTAAACAGCAGAGATTTATTTCTCATATTTCTGGAAGCTAGAACATCCATAATCAAAATGCCAGGTGAGCACTGTCTTCTAGTTTACAGATGGCTGCCTTCTCACTGTGTCCTCATATGGCGGGGAGAGACAGAGAGAGAACATGCAAGCAACTTTCTGGTATTTCTTCTGCTAAACACAGGAATCTCACTATGAGGATCTTGCCCTTGTACCATCACCTACACTTAAATACCTCCCAAAAACCCCATCTCCAAATAACATCGTGTTTGGGTGAAGACTACAAACATACACATTTTAGGGATACACAATTCAGTCCAAAGCAATGCTAAAATATATTCCAGGATGCTACTTTAAATATAAGATTATCAACTATTATTTATTATTTTATGGATGAGATTATTTTGGTAAACAATTTCTGATACTCTCTTTAAAGAATCATTTATAAAATTTGCAGCTGAGTGTCCACTATGATTAGAAAGACTTGAAAGTAATGTACAGTTACATATTTAATAGTCAAGAATTGATGGAGCCATCTTTTACCCATTTTTCTCTTTAGAATTAAAGTATAATATGACATTACGTTTATTTTTTAGCCACTATAACAAATGTTTTAAATTCTTCTCAATTTTCATTTCTTTTGTCGTGTATTGGAGAGAATGCTGGATTGTCTAAGGGCAATCAGGTACATTTGTTCAACTGATGTGAATTTAGACTGAAGGCATTCCTGTAATTAGCTGAAACAACTCAAGCAGAACAAATGCAATATCTCTTCCTGTAGCAGATTGAAGTTACCAACAATTGAGAAAAATAACCCAAAAGCAATTTAACAATAAGAACCTGTATGTTTAATGGGATAAAATCAAAAGAAGAAGAAAAGAAAAGAAAAGCGTTTCTAATGGCAAATTAATAGAGACACTTGCGTCATACACTAATGCCAGGCAGCATTAAAGACTGTGGTATGTATCAAAACTTTTAGCTGGAAAGTGTAGAATTAAATGAGGCTGAGATGAAGTACTGGCATGAAACCATTAAAGATCAGTAAAAATAAGCTAACCATATATAGTATATATTTTTATTTTTCTATTAGTGACAAGGGTATGAGAGATAGATTCTCAAGGCTTATTATAGGAAATTAGTAGATATTCTTTGATGCTTATAAATCAAGAAATAAAGTACTTGTAAATATGAAAATGAATAAAAGAGTACGTTAAAAAATGCTGAAAGTGTTTTATCAGGGGTTGTGAATGTGGACAGCACTAGGAGGCACAGAAAAGTTTTTTAAAAATATAACATCTGGAGAATACTTAGAGAACTAAAAATTGACCTGCCATTTGATCTCATAATTCCTCTGCTAGGTATATATC
>CAUYQV010150765.1:0-37156 GCA_963574575.1 Galagoides demidoff | reverse complement strand
GATGGCTGTAACCAAAAAATGGCCGGGCGTTGTGGCGGGCGCGTGGTCCCAGCTACTTGGGAGGCAGAGGCAGGAGACTCGCTTGAGCCCAGGAGTTGGAGGTTGCTATGAGCTGTGATGCCATGGCACTCTACCCAGGGGCTTGAGGCTCCGTCTCAAAAAAAAAACAAACAAACAAAACAACAATGTTTTAAATTGGTACCAACTTCAATTGCACATAAAAACTTGAGTTCTAGGGGTGGCACCTGTGGCTCAAAGGAGTAGGGTACCAGCCCTATATACTGGAGGTGGCAGGTTTGAACCCGGCCCCAGCCAAAACTGCAAAAAACCCCAAAAAACAAAAAAAAAACCCCAAACCTCTAGTCCCTTATAGTTTCGTTACTGATTTACAAATTATATGTATGCTTAAATACTGTGTATTAATTTATACATATTTATAATTAACTTTATACCTTTGTCTTTTAAATCCTGTAGGGATAAAAAGTGGAGTTATGAACTAAAATAATATTCAGTTTTCCCAGAAGTCTTTCCATTTTTATATGGCTTAGAGTTACTATCTGGGGCTGTTCATTTTAACCTGGACTCATCAGCATTTCTTATAGGCAAGTCCAGCAGTAATGAACTCCTGTCAGCTTTTTCTGAGAATGTCCTAATTTCTCCCTCATTCTTGAAGGACAGTTTTGCCAGATAAAGAATTTTCCTTCTTTTTTTTGCAACACTTTAAATATGTCATGCAGCTGCTTCCTGGCCTTCAAGGTTTCTGCTGAGAAATCTGCTAATTTTATTGAGGATCAGTTATATGTGACCAGTCATGTTTCTCTTGCTTTTTCAAGATTTTTTTGACTTCTGGCAGTTTGATTTTAATGTGTCTAGTACAGGTCCCTTTCAGGTTTATTTTACTTGGAGTTTATTAAACTTCTTGGATTTGTAGATTCATGTCTTTCTTCATATTCAGTAAGTTTTCTACTATGACTTCCCTCAAGGTATTTCACTCTCTCTTCTGAATCTCCCTTAATGCACATGTTGGTCTGCTAGATGGTGTCTCTTATTCAACTTTTTTTTTTTTGCTTCTTGGACTTGATTTCAAATGAAATGTCTTCATTATTCTTTTTCCTGTTTGAGTCTGCTGCTAAATATCTCCAGTCAATTTTTCAGTTGATAAATTTTTCAGCTTTGGAATTTGGATTTTTAAGTAATATCTCTCATTTTGTTCATATATTGTCTGACAATGGACTTTAGGCCTCAGAGTATATTTAAGAAAGTTGTTTTAAAGTCTTTAGAATGTCTGATGCTTTTGTTTAAGGGGAAATTTCTGCTACATTATTTCTTCAAATGGTTTCTTATTTCTATATATGCCTTGTGATCTTTTGTTGAAAATAGGCCATTTGAAAAAATAGCCACTTTCTCCAGACTATGTGCACTGTCTCCAAGCCAGGGAAGACCATCACTAATCAGCAGTGTTTTCTGACCACTGGAATCAACATGGGGTGAAGGCTTAAAGACCTCTCAGAAGTTGGCTTGGCATGTCTTGCTTAAGAGCCCTGTTGTTCTTAATTCTCTCTTATACAACACTGCCTTTAAATGTCCTAGTTTCTCCTCAGCTTGTTCTCACCAATTGGTCTGTAGTCCTCCTGTGGTATTCATAAACCATACCTGAGCACTTTTCCTCATCTAAGCTCCAAGTTAGGCAAAACAGAACAGTTCTTCAGACACCTCCTAAATAGGTTAGAATACTGCAAATAATAGACAGTACTCTGATAGGAGAGTATTATGTATAATGAATGATAGTATACAAGAAAGAAGGTTTGCCCTGCTTCCTCCTATTTGAGGGAAGTGAAAACTGGGCTGCTCTTCCTCTCCACATTGTCACATTATGGTACGGATGGGACAAAAGTGAATAAAAGTATCACAAAATTTCCTACCATTTTGAATGTGACATTTTTGATAGGGCATTTGCTTGGTTCCTGTGAAGTACTTATAAATCCTTGTTTTTAGAGCTCCCATAAAGTTTTCTTTAACCAATCTCTAGTGGTTTTGGTACTGTTTACATAGGGAAATAAGAGCCTGGAGCTACCTAGTCTTCCATCTTGCTTTCACTTTCCATTCTCCTTGCTGTGTTACAGCCCAAGCACAGAACAAAAATAGAACACACAGTGTAACAAATTATTTTAAAGCAGACATAAAAAAACACAATTCAACTCAAGAAATAATATAACTCTCTTAAGTTCCCATTCCTAACCAAAGCACGCATTTTCTCCATCCTTCCTTCCCAGAGTTATGTTTCTTTCTTGTATACTATCATTCATTATACATAATACTCTCCTATCAGAGTACTGTCTATTATTGACTTAGGAGAAGGATTGCTGGGTTATGGTGTATGACTATCTTCAATTACACTAATAGCAGTTTTCCAGAGTGGTTTTAATAGTTTTAAGTTCTCACCAGTAATGTATGGGAGTGGAAGCTCATTTTTGTATACTCTCTCCAGTATTTATTGTACATTTTAGCTAAGGGTTGGGGGCTCACTTCCTTTTCGTATGCTTACCATTTGGATTTCTTCTTCAAAGGGCTAATAAAGATCTTTTGTTTGTTTCCCTGAGAGTTCTTTATATATGCTGGGTATTACTGCTTTGTCAGTTATAGTTTAGGTGATCTTTTTTTCCCCCCAAGATTGTAGTACATGGCTGTGGTCCTAAGACAATTATTAAAAGGCCATTGAACAAAGGCGTGGAACTTTTATTACTGTAGTTCAAGATTTACTGTGAAGCTGGGGTATGATCAAAGTGGTGTAGTATTGGTGTAAGGTCACACACATAGTTCTGTGGAATGGAATAGAGAATCCAGAAATAGACCAACACTTTTTTTTTTAAATTTGAGACAGAATCTCACTTTGTCTCCCTCAGTAGAAGGCTATGGTATCGTAGCTCACAGGAACCTCCAACTCTTAGGCTCAACTGATCCTTTTGCCTCAGCCTCCCGAGTAGCTGGGACTACAGGTGCCCCCTACAACACCTGGCTATTTTTAGAGATGGGGTCTCGTTCTTGCTCAGGCTGGCCTCGAACCTGTGAGCTCAAGCAATCCACCCACCTCCCAAAGTACTAGGATTACAGGCGTGAGCCACCGCACATGGCCAGACCAACATATTTTTGATCAATTTTCTACAAAGTTGACAATTAAATGGGGGAAAACTAATACTTTGTTCAAAAAATGGTATTGAATAAACTGGAAAAAAAAAACACTTCAAGTAATATACAAAATTTAACTCAAAATACAGTATAGGCCTAAATGCAAAATAACTTTATATAAACATGAGATATGAACTGGGAGGTTTGCCACTGACAGGTCTATATTAAATTCACTTTTTATATTCCTTGAGGAGGTAACAGAGCTTGACTAGTGCTCATTTCTGCAATGTTAAGCCGGTTTTTTCATTAATAGCCAGGGCCATTAAATCATTTTTAAAAATTTCCTTCAGTAGTATATAGACCTGAGCACTGATCCATATTATTATGTGAAAAGGAGAACATGCTTCATCTATCTTGCTTGTTTGAACAACTAAGATGGTGTGCTGAGGTTACAAAGACAATGCACTGTTATAGTCAGTCACTCTGGCTGCCATTTGATCTTAAGTTTTCACTCAGTCTCGTTAACCCCACCTTTCAACAAAGTCACAGAAGCAGACACCTGATATTTTAATCAAAATGCATCCAGGCTCTTTTTAAAATTTAGGAATACAGACAATAAATAATGCTATATTTTCTAGGTAGTAAGGAGACTGTGGTTATCTCTGGGAGCCATAAATTCAGAATTGGCAATATCTACCTCTGAAACAGTGAGACTGAGAGACAACGTAAGAAATGTATTAAATGCTATTCACATTCTGAGATTCAAAGGTCATAGGTAATTTTGTTTCTAATATTCCACTTCTGATAATAGACTACAATATTTGGACCAACTACTCAGTTAAAGACAATTACAAAGTAGAACTAGGAATGTTTAAAACAGTACCTGCTTTCAGACTTCATAGGATCAATAGTATCAGGCCAAAAATGAGAACATGGAAATTCTGAGGCAAGTCTGCCATTTGAGGCCATTTATCCCAGGAAATTGGTGGTGAACAGCAATTATAATAACTTAGTAGGCCTAGGAGGGCAAATGTTCACATTCATATCTACTCAGATACCATCCTAAGAGAATTTCAGAATGGGAATAATGAATAAGCCCTTATAGGCAATAGCAGGGTAGCTTTGTAATCCAAAGTGAATTGAGCTGTTTCTGGCCTGCCAGTTTTCTGAGGTCCCTGGCAGAAGCAAAAGAAAAATCTGTAAAGTAAAGTAAAACTTTTGGCTTAAACTTACCCTATGTAATTTTAAAAATATAATATCTATCACACAAACCTATGTCCATCATGAGATAAGACTACCCATCCACCAGCAGAAGAAGTACCACCAGGCAATAGAAATAAAACACAAGAGCTCTAGTTATTGGGTTTGTTAGATACAATTTAAAATTATGCTCGGTATATTAACTAAGACAAGCTTGAGAATTTCAGTTAGTCAGGTATAAACCATTAGGAAGAAACACAATTTAAAGGGAAAAAAATCTAAATTTTAGAATTAAAAAACTGAAAAAGTAAATTAAATGGACAGAAGATTAGCCATAATTCATGAGAAAATCAAGCAAGCCGGGAGCAGAGAGAGTATGAGTAAGGTCTATGTTTAATTCGAGTCTCTCAGGAAAGAAAAGAGCATAGGGCATTCAAAGAGATAATGACTAAGAACTTTATAAAACTAATGAAAATCAACAAGTCACAAAGTGAAAAGCTGAGTAAGTCCAAAGAAAGATATTAGAAAGAAGAAAAAGACATTACGCAAACACCATAAGAAAGCTGGCATGATAGTAATATTAACCAGACAAAAGAGGCTTCTAAAAAGCCTTACTGAAAATAGTCTATTTCTCCAAAACTGAAGGTTCATTTATCAATATAAAATATGAGTAATAAAAGCATATACATTTAGTGATATAAAGCCAAAACATATAAAGAAAAAAATCCACAATTCAAAGAGAAATGGACAAAGCCACAATAGTGTGTGATATCAATACATCTTTGTTAGTAAATAACAGATGAAAAAAGTCATTAAAGAACCAATATGCTCAACA
This sequence comes from Galagoides demidoff, assembly GCA_963574575.1. Classification (NCBI taxonomy): domain Eukaryota; kingdom Metazoa; phylum Chordata; class Mammalia; order Primates; family Galagidae; genus Galagoides; species Galagoides demidoff. The sequence continues at coordinate 31,995 of CAUYQV010150765.1, read as the reverse complement.
ACTGCCAAAGGAACACACATTGCTCTCAGAAACACGGGAAAAATATATTAATGTATTTAAAAAGTGTATTTCCATATGTCCCTGAAAGCAACATATGCTCTTTTGGCAATATATTTTTGCCAAAATGAAATATATTCAATATATTTATAATATATAGCTTATAAACTGGCCATATGTTGGGTCACAAAGCAAATTTCAGCCTATTTCAAGGAATTAAAATCATAAAAGAGTATCTGCTACAATTAAGACAGAAATTGACAATCAAAGAATTAGAAAACTACAACGTTTGGAAATAAAAGATGTATACCTAAATAAACCAAACTTTTAAAAAAGTGCAATGGAAATTAAATATATATTAAACCGACAGCATTAGTTCACAGCAAAACCTGTGAAAATGGAGCTTTAATTTTGGAGTAATGTTATACCCTTAAAAAAGCTAACAAAACTGATTTTAAAAACTATGTAGGATAATAAAAGAGAAAAGAGCAAGGGTTGGAGGAGGGATGAATGCAAAAAGAAAAATTAAAAAAGAAAACCAATCTTGGTAATCAGAAGGGACATTACAAACCTACAGACATTAAAACAATCATTAAATAGTATTATTATTTACATTAACTTAATTGAAAATTTAGATGAAAGGAACAAATTCTTTGCAAAACAATTCTGAAATTCATCTTCACAAAAACTGAAACAAGGAATTATTATAAAACTCAAATAGTCCTGTGTTTGTAAAATAACTGAATCTGTAATTAAGTCTTTGCACAAAGAAAATTCTAGGCCCAAATGGTTACCAGTAAATTCTACCAAACATACATCAGGAATATTGTGAACAAAATCTCTGCAATTCATGTAACAGAATAAAGGAGAAAAATCAACATCATTTCAATTATTGAAGGAAAAAAGGGAACACTTCATAAACAAACCCATTCATGACAAAAGAAAAACAGCAAACTAGGAAATATCAATGTCCTTAATCTGATCAAAGGTATCTATAGAAAATCTACAGTAAACACGTGGTGAATTATCAAACTTTTCCTGGGATACAGTGAACAAGACAAACATGTTTTGTTATGCAGTCTTACATTAGATACATGTCTTAGCCAGTGCAGCAAACAAAAAAAAAATTTTTTTAAATATACAACCATTAGAAAGAGGGAAATAAAATTGCCATTATTCCTAAGTTATGAGGTATGTTTACAATAAAAAATAATCTTTGAAATAAATGGAATAAGCAAGGTTATTGAATACTATTTCAACATACAAAAATCAACTATTTCTTATATTAACAAATGGAAAATAAAACTTCATAAGATATTTATTAAAAAATAGCATTATCTGATAATAAAAGTTAAAAGCTACATAAATTGTGTAAGTGTTTTCTTTCCCAAATTGATACACAGATTTAACGCTGAATTAAAACTCTATTAAGTTTTTCTCTTTTGGTACAACCTGATTATAAAACTTATATGAAAAAGCAAAGGCTAATAAACAGAAGAAGCCTAAAGAACAAGGGGGAAGGGAGACTTGCTATATCATATCTTAATTTATCTTAAGGCTGTACTAACATACAAAAAGCTCTATGGGATATAACAGAAGATCTAAAGAAATAAACTCATACATGGACATTTGATTTACTACCAAAGGGGTACTGCAGAGTTGTAGGAAAAGGATGATCTACTCAATGAATGGTGCTGAGACATTTAGGTATGCATATGCCAAAAAAAATCCCTCAAAACAAAAGCAATAAACAATGTACTCAACAAATGAATTTCAGATGAGCTGCAAAGGTAAGTATGAAAAGATAAATTTTCTTTTCTTTTTTTTAATTTTTTTTTTTTGAGACAGTGTCTCACTCTGTTGCCCCAGGCTACAGTGCCAAGGCATCATAGCTCACAGCAACCTCAAAATCCTGGGCTCAAGCAATCTTCAAATTTTCTGAAAAAATAAAAACAAAAACAAAAACAAAACACAGAAGACTATCTTCATGGCTTCAGGTTAGGAAAAGATTTTCAAAGGGCATACAAAGGCACAGATATACAAAAGATTGAAATCAACTACATTAGAATTAATTCCTAGGTAATTTGTAAAACAAATGATGAAGGCTTTATATATAAGATATATTATATAAAAACTACTCATGTAATAAATTACAAAAAGAAAAAAAAATAAACACACTAGAACCAATGTTTCATACAAAAGGAGAATTTCCAAATGGCCAACATGATTAGTAACCTGAAAAAAGTAAATTAAATACAACAAGAAATCATTATTCACCCACCAGAAAGGCAAAGTTAAGAATGACAAGGACTAATTAGGATGTGGAAGCAAACATATCCACGTTTGCTAGGTTGGGTTTCTGTACCCAACCTAGCAAATCCACTTTTTGGCCCACAGAAATGTATGCATATAGCTCCAAGAAAGATGCAAAAGAATATTCCTATAGCATTATTTGTAATAACTGGAAACAATGCAAATGTTCATCAACAATAGAAAAAATATACATATGTGAGCTACAGAAAGACATTAATACCACTTCTCAATAAAAGTGCTCAAGGATAAAACTTTTTTGTATTCTGTGTCACATTTCACAATAAAAATTAGATATAAGGACATTTCATTACTATTCGCTGTCTGTCGAGCTCTACATTTATCCATTACTCCACCTACCCCAACTGAGGATTATGGGCAGTAAGGTGACACTGAGCAGCAGCAGCTCCAGCAAGATGAAGAGTTCAGGAGACGGGTTTCAGAGCCATGTAAATATACTTAACACTACTGACCTGTATGCCTTAAAATGGTTAAGTTGGTAAATTTTACCTTATGTGTATTTTACACCAGTTTTCTTTCTTTTTATTCTTTTTTAAAAAGGAGCAGCACTCTATAGGATGGTCTCATATTACCTGTTCTCAGGCCTATTAGTCATAGCCCAGGAATGCAAATGAACTAAACGTGACAACTGCAAACTCAAGTAACAATTAAGTCTGAACTCAATTAAGCTGAATTTTGACTTTGGATTCGTTGCCTTGCTTTTTTATACCACAAAGCACTATAGCCTAAAAGCTATTTTATAGTCTAAAACGTCAAGGTCATGATCTTTAAATTCCTCTGTGATGTACAATGTTAGTTATCACATGTGAAATGAATTTACAGATCTAAAGATTATTATAGGCCAATTATCCTATATTCTAATATACCCAGACTAATATAATTTCACTTTTCTGCTACAATAAAAGTGCTTAAATAATTATAATATATATTTTACTGAAGACATACTTTGAACCAAAATGTTTACTGAGCGAGGTGAGGGATCTTTAATGAGAAAATTCCACACCGAAGACATGACATTAAAATAACAGAACTTTATGAAGTAGGGCTTTGCTATTACTCCTCCTTAGTTACACAGAGCTACAATTTCTATTTGGAATTGTCCTTCCCCTCCACCTCACTCCTGGAAATGACAAAATGACAAAATGAGACTTTCATTTGGGGGTAAAAAAAAGACAAAATAAAATAGTTGGCCTAAGTTGAACTGATCTAGCACATTTTCCCCACACATTTGTAAAGGTAAACAAGGAAGGAGATGTGTGTTTTTAGGAACGACTCCTTTACAGAACAAAAGATCTGTTAAAAAACAAAACAAACAAAAAAAACGCTTAACAAAATTTGAATTAACTTTATTTCCCCTATAGTCAACAACTTCTCTGCATTGAATTTTAAAGCAACAAAGTAAAATAAAATCCCCCAAATGACAAGGTATCAGAAATCCAGATTTAGTTATACTCTATTTGTGAAAATGTTCAGCCATTTTATTGGTCTGTAAAAGAACCATCATCTGGGTCAAAAAAGAATCTATAAATCAAAGAATATTCTACACCTTGGAAAAGAAAATCAGCAGTAACATTCTCACTGAACATTGTAAATTACAATTTTCTTCATAAAAGGTACATACTATTCTGTACTTTTCCACTGAAAACAGTGGTGTGTTACGCATGTTGTATTAAAAAACAAACAGAAAGTTATATCCTGTGGCAGGAAAAACCCTTTCTTTCACTTTTGCTAAACAACTGGAGAGAATTTTCAAGTCTATATAAAGTTGTCTATAAGCTGGAAAGTGAACATGTTCAATCTCCATTTACATTTTAGTGCATTTTTGGACAATTGTCACATTTTTAATACAAGAAAATGCATATAGCACTAAAGAGTGTTTCATCAAATGCTTATGGGATTAAAAATATGAAACTGAGAACAAAATCATTGTGATGGATAAAACTTAAAAAAATGAGAAAAATCTAGGCGAAGTTTACAAGTCCTCTGTCATTTTGCAGAGTCACAGAAAATGAACTTTGGATACCTATCCACTTGAAGGGTTTATTCCTTAATTTTCTACATGTAAACATAGTGCTAACCTCAGTATTAAGATAACTCATCCTGGTAAGCAACATAATCCTGTGCAGTTGCCATGATTTCCAAAGGATATAAATTTAGCCCTTGAATGAACAATGTATGAAATCTGCTCTATAAGTACCTGGAGAAAACAACTGCTAATAGCAGTGATAATATGGCAACGTAAAAAAACTATTTGAATCAGTTGGCTACTCAGAGGTGCATCTTTGAAACAGCAGCTTCTTCTTAGAGCAAACAGTAAGCAACAGAAAATGCACATTTGATGAAACATTCTTTGCACTGGAGAAACATGAAAATAAATATAGCTCAAGGAAGTATAAGTACTTTCTAATACATCTTTTTCAGACCTGTACTAGTTTACTGGTTCAAGAAACTCTCATCACATTTTATCATTTGTATTTTACATATTGCTATTTGGGTAATTCAAATAAAATGCAGGTCTTGTAAAAGAATAAAAACATTGACAAGTGTGCATGTGCCAGGGACCAAATTAGAGGGTTCTTTGGTGCAATTAGTCCAAATTCTCAGATTTGAAGGATAATATGTACCAATAAAAAAAATCTGCTGCTAGACGTTTACAGCAGTGCTCAGTCTTGCTTCACGGTACAAATTGGAAAGAGCTGTTCTCATAAGCCAATTTTATTTTTTTAATCAGGTGTTGCCAGAAAAATTTGTACATTAACCTGGACAAGTGATGGTTCTGTACCCTCTGTTGCTGTGAAACACGACATGAGCTAAAGGCAAAGACCGGTTCTCACAAGGACAACTGCTTCAAGTCAGGAACCAGAACAGTGCGTTTAAACAGTCTTCTTAGATATTTTCTTGCCTTTCTTAAAAACTAGCTTATTTTTAATGTAGCCACGCTTCCTTTTGGTAGTCTAAAAAGAAAACAGAATACAGGTATTAATGCAGGATTCTTACGTACTAAAAAATCTATACACTCATGGTTTACTGTATTACAATGAAGACTGTCTCAAAGCTCGCCTCAAAGCATATTGCTCTTCCTATGACTAGATTTCTGAAACACTAAGCACCATCTTGTGTTATGCCAATTATGTGAAGAAATCAAAGACGAATAAGACTAGGTCCCTAGTTTTAAGATGAAAGGATTACTACAGTGTTTCTCAAATATGTACCATATATTCTTTGACATCAAGTGAATGAACCTCCACTTCCTCTTGACTATTAAATATTTAGCTGTAGTAATGACTGAAATTTCTAGGCATGATAGGATATAACACTAGAAAATGGTGCTGGCTCCTGTTTTAGCCTCCGAGAAATTAGCTGTGTGCTAGAAAAACAAATTATCTTCATAACTTTTTTTACCTGTAAAATGAGGATGACTATACCTACCTATAAAGTTGAAAGACAAAGTCACCTGCACATTATCTAATAATAGGAACAATAGGTAGGAAAACAAACACTTAAAAATGAAAAGCAAAACAACATTCCTTTCTACTGGATAAATCATATAAGCACATGTTGTCTCTCAATTTTCACACACTGCCCTAGATACTGAAAGAAGCAAATAGTTTTGGGAAATAATTTGATGACCAAAGCTACATATTAACAGAGGCTGAAGACTCAGGAGATTAATCACTCAATTCAATGTTCATATTTAAATACAACTCTTAGAGGTTTCAGAAACCTAGGGATCACTTAGTGCTGGATCATGTTTCTTTATTCATGATGTATAGTTCAAAACAATTCACATTTTTTTTCTAATATAGATAATAAGAAAAGGCAAAGTGCAATCCTTTGGGTTACAAAAACTTGCTACTAACTTCATAACCACTTTATATATTACCTTTACTATTAAAAATTTTTTTTTTTTTGAGACAGAGCCTCAAACTGTCCCCCTGGGTAGAGTCCCATGGCATCATAGCTCACAGCAACCTCCAACTCCTGGGCTCAAGTGAGTCTCCTGCCTCAGCCTCCCAAGTAGCTGGGACAACAGGCGCCCACCACAACACCCAGCTACTTTTTGGTTGCAGCTGTCTTTGTTGTTTGGCGGGCCTGGGCTGGATTCGAACCCACCACCTTAGGTGTACATGGCTGGCATCTTAGCCACTTGAGCCACAGATGCTGAGCCAATTTTTTTTTTTTTTAAGGCAAAAAGAAACTTCAGAGCACACAATACAGGGTAGCCATTAAGTCCATGTATAATTTTAAATTGTTCACTATTTTAAGTTGCACAAGAACTTTATGGCTACCCTATTTTTAAAAATTCAGAATAGATCAAGGAGTTAGTTCCTTTATTACCATTACCTACAAATTTCTAACACACCTTTTTCCTAAGATCTCATAATGTACTGCAGGACTATGCAAGTTAAGTTATATAACTGTGCCCATAGGACTTTTCTCCTTTTGGCAATGATCCATGCTTTAAAAGTCTTTCATGTAGCCCTGGATTACAATTCCTAGCACCTCAGCCATGCCAGCTTTGCAGTGGTAGGTAAGCTCTCAGAATGTTGTTATGGGGTCTATAATACACCCTCTTCCCACAAAGTCACAACCAGGGTAGGGAGAGGAAAGTAAATAATAAGCATTCCTCTGTAGTAAACAGAGAATATAAAGCCATGGAACCAGAAATTCAAAATCCATGACATTGGCTACTGGAATACATGTTTTGAGCAATACAAGAAAGACTAAATTTTACTTATTCATTTACATTATTTCAGGAAAATGATGGAAGACAAAAGAGGTCAGATTAAGAAAATTCACTGCCTTTGGGGTCTGTATCATCAGACAGCAAGCTCAACAGCCTTGCTTTTCAGAAAAAGCAGACCTTAACTAGGCCTGAATATCTTAGTGGTAACTACTTTGAAATTAGTAGCTTTGCTTTGACTTGTGCATTGGTATGCACAATGGTATGACTCACCAATTTCTTCTACCTTATGCCTATGACAAACAAGAACATTTGATTTCTTAATGTTATTTTACCTAAAGACTGATAAGTTAATTTGATATGACTAACATCAGCTCTATGGGACATCTTTACATTAGTCTAGATACGGTAATTTATATCTAGACTAATGTAATTCAGTTAATATTCAGCACTTTTATAGTATAAATTAAAATCACCTGCATTCTGAATACATTTGTTGTATTATTTTAAATAACAAAAGGATAAGGCAACTGCATAAATGATTTAAAACAACTGATACAAAATGTAAATTTAAGCATCCTTTCAAAAATTACAACTAAGACTGAAATCAGTCTAATAATAATCATTATTATAAGAATGGTACCTTATAATAAACCCTTAATATTTTATCTGACTGCTCATTATGTTCCATTTCCTATTGCTGGGAAACCTAAATAAATACTCACATCTAGTCATCTTTATAGCAAAGATTAGAGATCTACTTGGTGTAATAATGACCCCAATGAAATATTTCATATGTTATATAATATTTATTAGAAAAGAATTGCAGTAATCTCATAATTTCTACCTATAAGCTTGTCATAATGATTACATTAAGAATAATTATCCTAAGATAAATAATTTTTTTTTAACTTCAAGAGGCCTTTGTCTACTCAAGTCTATTATTTATTCAATAAATATCATCATACTAAGACTGGAACGTGAAGATGAAATACAGGTATAAAGTTGCTTTGACCAAAAGATACTTTCATTACTAGAACATTCAGCAATTTTACTTTCAGGCAGATTTGTAAAGTGATGGCCACAGATATGCCTTACTTTACAAATAAGTCTTACTAATGGGAATGGCACGAACTAAAGCCAGGATACTCTGGAAAATCCCAGCTTGGTTCACTGATTACCACTGTACAATCCAGAAAAAGTTACTGCTTGGGATATCCGTTTGAATGAAATGATCCTAGTTGGCTAGCCTGATATTTACTTCATATATAATCCAAGGTCTTCATAAATCTGGCACCCACCTTCTTTGACAAATACTTCTGTTTGGGGAAAATGTTGGTGACTCGAGGTCTATGATCTAGTGTCTCCCTGTTATCAGGTGCTTTCACTTTATATATTCTGACAAGCCAGTGTTCTGATGTAAAGGCTTCCTCCAAATGCTTGAATTTAATGTCTTTGTTTCCAATCTCAGCATTCCGTGTCCGGTCAAAACCTGGGGGTGTACGAAAATCCAGCTGCAAAAGTGACATTAGTATTGGTTGTTAACCATATCGGAAAAATATCAACTGCTCAGAAGATAGTAAATGTTATTATCATTAGAGTATTACCCTTTCCTTACACTAGGAAAACAGAACTGAATACTATAATCTTAACAGTTCTCATATACTTCTAACTAGATATGAAGAAATCAGAAGAGAGAAATTAAATACATCAGAATTTCATAGAATCCTCAGACTGGATGAGTAGCATACAGGCATAAAACCCCCTAGACATCGAAAGGAAATTCATCAGACACCTTCGTATAGTTATATATAGAGAGAGAACATAGAAAGGGCTCGTTTTCTATCTCAGGATCTTACACTGTTTATTTTGTCTGCCTGGTATGTTCATCACCTAGCTCTTTTATATGGCTGGCTCCTTTAGGCTCAGCCCAAATATCTCTTCAGGGAAATATTTTCTTGAGATCTGTGGTTGGTAAGTCTCCATTGTTCCTTTACAGAACCTTGTTCAAATTTTACTCTATAGCATACATTGCTAACATTTTAATTTTTAAAATTACTTGCATCTTCCACTAGGATATAAACTGCATGATGACCATCTTATTCATAGTTTTACTTTCTGTGTGTTATTTGTTAAATAAATGCACAAATAAGCAGTGTTACTAGATCTTCAAAGTGGAAATGACAAAGGAGGTTAAAAAAACCAAACCATAGGACAGTGGTACCTATAGCTCAGCGAGTAGGGCGCCGGCCCCATATACTGAGGGCGATGGGTTCAAACCTAGATCCGGCCAAACTTCAACAACAACAACAAAAAAACAAACCATAGGGCAGCGCCTGTGGCTCAGTGGGTAGGGTGCTGGCTCCATATACCAAGGGTAGTGGGTTTGAACCTGGCCCCGGCCAAACTGCAACAAAAAAATAGCTGGGCGTTTTGGCGGGTGCCATAGTCCCAGCTACTCGGGAGGCTGAGGCAAGAGAATCACCTATGCCCAAGAACTGGAGGTTGATGTGAGCTGTGATGCCACAGAACTCAGTATACTGAGGCTGACAAATTGAGACTTCGTCTCTTAAAAAAAAAAACAAAACCAAAAATGAAAACATAGAAGAAAAAATAGGGAAGGGGAACTTTTAGAAATTGTCAGATTACATTTATGTTGACACACAAACCCAGCATAAGTAAATTCAACTTTAAAAATAAAAACTCTACTCCAAAGAGTAGATAACTTGTTCTTGCTTTTATCTACACAATAGCAAAGTCATACTTCATGTTTTAACCACATATTATTTGTGACCAAGGCAGGCATCAAGATAAATGCATGCTAGAAAAATGGCTGATAAACTTAAAAGACAGGGGCAAAAGTCTGACGCTATCTTAGTGAACAGAGAAACTAACCCTGAAAACCCATTTTCTAGGATGATTATTATGGCTAGTGTTTCCATTTTACTAGGAGTTTAGAGACCAGGCAGTGGCTTTCAAAAGAAAATCAAATTCAAAAACTTAAATTTAGTCACACATTTTCAACTGGTGTGCCACGGCAAGAGCATCTTAAGTGTGTCATATAATTTTTTAAAGATCATTAATTATTTTCAAAAGAATTCCAAAGCAAAGTTAAGTATATATGTATTTTTTAACTTTTTTTTTTTGCTCAACATAATTTAAGTGTGCCACGAAAGTTTAACTATAGGTTCAAGTGTGCCAAGAAATAAAAAAGGTTAAAAAATGCTGCTATAGCTTAGTGCCTTCTTTTTTCCCAGCCAGCTGCAGAGTAATTTCAGGTGAATAATAAAGAAATGCCTGATTAAGCAAAATCTACCTTCAAGTAACATAATGGAGCAGAAACAAACTCTTCTGAGAACCAAGGAACATTCTAGCCTATACTAGTCACAATGATTATATTTTATAAAAGGGTAACATTTCTTTCACAAATTAAGGCCCAAAACAACTCCCTTTCAGTTTGAATAGTTATCTTGATTCCTAGGGAAGGTATGAAATTAATAAGCATTTTTTCCTTTGCTTTCTTATCAACTTACACAGTAAGCAATATGCAAATAGGCAATTTCAGATGGAACTTTAACATGAAGGTAGTAACTTAGGACAAACCTCTGACACATTAATAGAAAAAAACAAATTTATTAACATGTGTAGTGCACATACCACACAGGAGAAACGTCATGAAAAGTAACTTAAAGCAGTGGTTTAGAACTTTGGCTTTATAACATGTTCAATAAAGAACAATAAATCTATGGAGAAATGACAGGACCAAAAAAGTGTTAGGCTTCAAGGCAAAAAAGGTAAATATATGGGAGAAACTAATGGAGTAAGTTTTCTTAGCAGATTCCTCTGGTGCCTTCTGAATTGATAGAAGAGTATATGATTGTCTCTAGTTAAGGAGAATTTATAGCTGGCCTTTAGGCAGAAAAAAGGCTACACATATATGATAGAGTTTTCCTCTGTATGCTTCTTCTATGTTGCCTTCAGCTCAAAAATAATTTTTATGTCAAAGTTGTATACTTTGGGTGACATATTCTGGTTTCTTTAAAGAATCAAGTCACCAGTCCAACACACATTATTTATAGACAAGAAAAGAATGAAACAGTTCAGGGAGGACACAAATTGTCTGAGGATTACAGGAGTTGACAGAGCCTGATCTAAAACACAGGTATCATGACATCAAGTCCATTGTTTCTTCTTTCTGCCACAATCCTTCTTTGCACATTCACTTTTGCAGACCCTTGAGCTTTTCTACCACATCTTTCTAATTTAATAGAAAACTTTGACCCTGGCAATGGAGAACAGAGATAGAGTGAACATCTGAAGGGACTATATAATTCAACTCCTTAATTTTAAGCTTTTCCCCACCAAGCAGCAAAGTGACCTACCTAAGACCATACTGTTTCCTAGCTGTGACCTCTCCCTGGGAGAAAAATACCTTTCAAAAGCATGAAGTCAAAAGGTGGGATGGCAAGCAAAAGTTGGGATTTGAGCCTAGTATTAAAAAGCATTTTGGAAGGAAGTCTTTGATCTAAAATTTTTTTTCTAATTTCTCACACAGAAGTTTCAGAAATCTAAATTTAATGGAAAAAAAAGAATCTTTAGATAAACAAATTTCTCTACACAGCTCAATCAAAACATCATTATCCTGTTTTTTAGAGATAAATAAGACTTATTTTTAAAATATTCTTTTAAATAAAGATTATAGAAAACTGATTTAACTAACCTGCATTTCTCCAAATCTGTAGTATGACATTTTATACATAAGGCAATTCAACAAAGTGGGGGACCCAGCTTTGTCTACACGGAATTCTCCCTGTGGGGTAAAATAGTCACTTTCCTGTAAGAAAAGAAACCAGAAGTTACTATGTCAGTTCAAGTTAACACATTCAAAGCTATAGGTTTTTCTCTTTTTAATTCCCATAAGAACCAGCTTTTAAGGTGTTTTTAATAAAGCCATGTTCAGTTATACCTCAAAAAACGATAACATCATTAAGGTTTAATACCAGGTAGGACTGGCTCTCTCCAACGACCCCACTGCTCGTTTTTAGAGTTTACAACAAGTATGTAAACATTTAGTTTACATATGAACACTGAAATCAACTTTAGTGGAAGAGGAGCCTATCTGGAAGACTCCTATAGTTATTTTTATTAGGTTAGTTTATAAATTAATCAAATTTTATTTGGCCAGATTAAAAAAATGTAATTTCTGACCCAGAAATTCCTTGTCTAAGAATTAAACCTACAAATATACTTGTATATTGGCAAAATAATCAATGTAGACTGCATTACTGTTTATAAGACTAAAAAAACTAGAAACAACCTAAATGTCCATTAGATGCAATCTAAATGGTTAAATAAATTATGGCACACACACATAAAAAAATGGAACACACTGTGTAAATGTAAAAAACAGAATGAAGAAGCTCTCCATATTCTCCATGTATGGAAAAATAATCAAGATTTACTGTGAAGTGAACAGGGTATATACCTTGCTGGAATTGGAAACACAAGAAAATAGTAATTTTGACTACCAGGGATCTTTTCTATTTTTTCTTTAACTGACACATTTACATATATTTTGGTATACAGTACATTTTAAAATATATATACATAGTGGAATAGCTAACTCCTAAACTTATGAACATATGCATTACCATCCTTATTTCTTTGTGATAACGAGAACACTTAAAAATCTACTCTTTATAAGTATATACTACATTGTTATTAAATAAAGAACAATCTTGGGGGGGGAAGGAGCTAACTTTTACCAAATATCCTTTTATATTTTAATTTTGAATCACAGTATATTTATTCAAAAAGCTTAAAAATAATGGATTTAAAATGCATAAAAATTTCAGACTTCTTCTACAAATTACTTAAAGCCTATCTGAAAACAGTAATTTATCACATGGCACATTTTAAACATTGCTAAAGCAAATTCAGAAATGAAAATCACATACTGGGAGCATTAAATTTCAGAAGATTAATTTAATACAAGGAAATAATGTTTATGAATCAATTAAGAGGAACTGTTATAGAACTTACATCTGAGCAGGAAATCTAAACCTTTACACTACTTCATCCTTGTCACATGACACACATGCATATATTTTCACAAAAGACTCTTTTATTCAGGATCAGTGGCAAATTATTCTTATCTTTTGTGCCTTTATCACGTAAAGAATGCCCATCCTCTAAGAGCTCACAACTTAGTGGGAAAGATTAGACTATAACTACAAAACAGGTATAAGAGATCTGACAACGTGTACAGGATGTAGGTATACCAGGAAAGCAAAGGGCTTCTGGAGGAGTATAAGTATAGGGTAGAGAAGGTATTCCAAGAAAGGGAATAGTCAAAATGTGTGGCAGGTGAGTCAAAAATAGAAACCACAAGGCAAGTTTTCTGGAGATAGAGTAGAGTGGGAAAAAGTTGGCAAAGGGTCAAGAGACCATCAGAGGTCAGAAAAATATGAAGGTGCTTACATTCCAAGCTAAAGAGTTTGGACTTCATAACAATGTGTCATCACTGAGGTGATCTATTTCATACCAGTCACTAGGCCAGGACTTCATACTGCATTCTACATTACTACAAATCCTCAGCACTATCAATTAGTTATTCTTGTCATCTACCTTAGTGATAGATAGCCTACTTTGCCTTTGTCACAATTTTAACTATAGATCCTAGAACAAGACCCAGTGCTCAAAGCATGTATGTTGACTGATCAAAAGAAACTTGGCCATAGCAACAAGTTGACAGAGTTTTAACTGCAACTCAAGTCTGGTTTCAAGTCCTTTTCTTATAATCAACTCAAGTTTCTTAAACTGAACAGTAACATAATCAATTTCATACTACCCGGGGAAAGGAAATAAGACTAAGGCAAAGATAATGATTTCAAGGTTACTGTCCTATTTTCAGGTTTACCAGCACAAGGGTCAGTACTTGGATGGAAGCAACGGAAATGGAAGGAAAGAGCTGAAATGAAGGGCTATAAAAAGTAAAAGCAGGAAGTCTGGGCAAGGGATTGCTTCATAGGGGAGAATGGAAGTACCAGGTGTGAGTTTTCCAAGTTTTAAATCCAGAAAATACTTCAGCATCTTTAATGGATTGTAAAGTCAGAGTAAGGAACTAATTTGGGGGATTGGATGACGAAAACAAATATGCAATTAGCAAGATAAGATAATTACATGGACACTGTATTGTGCCTTTCATACACCTGGAATTACCGACTTCTTACCCGAATGTCTTTTGGATGTTCCCCTTCAGCTATCCTAACCATCCAGAGAAACTTGTTGATATCATCACCAGAATAACCAATAACACCTCCAAAAATAACCAAAACATAATCTACATCCAGAGTCCTCATGATTTTATAGGCTGCTGTTTCATTTGAAGACATAGCCTTTCCCACCTATGAAATTAAAAAAAAAAAGAGAATATTTGCATTTATTCCTATGACACGTTGATAAAAATGAGTGGAATTTTTATTTCAAGATGGAATTCACCTCAAGAGTCTGATTTACATGAGTTTCCTTTTTTTAGAAATGATTTCCTATGAACTCAACCAATTTATTGAGCTTTATGAACTTACTATAACCAATTTATAGTCCAAATGTTGCAAACAGAATACATGTTCTAATATTTTGCTAATAATTAAGCTGTGGCCAGTGATCTTGTTAACACATATACTTCATCTTCTAACTTGGCAGACATCTGATGATTAGCTTCTATACTAACATAAACTATTTGAGCATCCAGAGAATATAGTGCATTTATTTTACATATTTGCAAATAATTTTCTTGGTTTATAAAATGAAAAATGACTTTCCTTGTTTGATAAGTCAAACTTTTAAAAGTTGCAGATTTTGCCTACTTCTCCAGTAAGTTAAATACATCATGAAATTTACCAGAAATCAGCCTACAATCCTGACTAATACTTAAATAAGTAAATACCAAACAAAACGAATAAGCATACCCTTTATTGAATACATGTGTAAAGAAGTATTCTGAGAGTTTAGCAAAGAGTAGTGTCACCCACATTTTTACTATTTATCCACAAATGAAGCCTGATTGCTAAATAGTATTTATTTTTATCTTGCTTATCAAACACTTACCAGTGCTATGTGGCTGTTATTCCAGGTATTATTATCTACCAAAGTAGTCCTATTAGCCATTCCAGCTATTTGATAGCCATAATCCCACCAAGACATCACTCGGGCATGTTCATCTGTATTTTGTCTTAGCCAAAAGTAAGCTTCTCTGAAATCATCTAAGATATTCCTGGTACTAAAAAGAATCACACAATATTATTCTTTTAAATGAGATCTCACAAACGTGGAAATTGTAACTTAAAATCTTGAGGTCATAAACCACTAAATAATTCCACATTTTAGAAAGCCTCTATGATAAGAAAAAAACAACAGTGAAAAATCAGACTAGCGCTTCTCAAACTAACATGCATACAAATCACCTCCGTATCTTGTAAAAAGCAGATTCTGATTCAGTTGTTCTGGGGTAGGGTCTAATTTTATTGTACAAGTCTAATAAACTCTGAAGTGAAGCAGAATTTGAGAGCTGAGGTAATATATAAATCAGAGGTTCTTAAATTTTATCTGCATTGGAATCATCTGGCCTGATAAAGACACATTATTGGGTCCCATTCCCAGACTTCTGATTCAGTAAGCGGAGGGTGGAGTTAAGAACTTGTATTTCCAGCATGTATCATGGTAACAGTGATGCTCTACTGAAAGACCACACTTTGAGAAAAATTGATGTACAGTATATGATTATACATGCAGAAATATTTTGGAGAAGAGCATGAAATACAATGATTTCTACCCATCCACGAAGTGGCTTCAAATGTAGAGCCTCACAAAAAACAGTCTATCTTTGAATTCTATCTTTTGAGACAAAGAAAAATGTATAGGGAAAAAATTTTTGTGGTCAAATTATTTTCTTACCCATCATGGTTGTAAGAGGCCAGGACCACACTTGGACTGGAATAGGCATTGCTTGTGACCCAGGTACAATGGACAGCAAACATCATCAACAGCATCAGCATCAACATGGTGACAATGCTTTTTATATTTGGACCTAATCCCTCTTCAGTTTTTTCCTGTTCAGTTACATGTTTCCTCACTTTACCTGCCTGAAGGTACAAAAAACTAGTCAAATTCATCATTTGACTTGTTTTACTAACATACATTAAGAGAAAAAGCCAGAAGAATGTTTATCATCTATTGATTTAATCCCATGACTCAGAAAACATACAAACCTCAGATATTCTCATGTAGGTGACGAAGTGTTTTCTAAAAGTCAAATGAAAATCAGAAGTTTTCCTCGGAATATACCAAAGAGCTAGCTCCTTAGAGATCAAAACAATACGACCAGTAAAAAGCTGCTTTGAAACTCAGTTGTTTTTATGTTTTAATTAAATATAAAAGAGGAGCGAGGTGTGGTGCTGCAAGCTTGTCATCCCAGCTCCTTGGGTGGATGGCTTGAGGCTGGGAGTTCTGGACCAGCCTGGGCAACATAGTGAGACCCTCTTTTCTCTTAAAAAAAAAAAAAAATTAATTAATTAGCTGGATGTGGCAGCATGTGCCTATGGTTCCAGTTACTTGAAAGCTTGAGCTATGAGTGCACAAAACAACCAGAAATAAAGGAGAGAACTAAACAATCCCATTCTGGGAATGTAAAATCTTAATATATAAATCCTTATAAAATCTTTAATTCCACTTCCTGAAAATAGCAATATCCAGCTATACACATAGTCCATATCATGGAGAACTTCAGTACAGGAAAAAAACTGCAGTAACAGAATCAGTCTTCCAATTTCCAAACTAGAAAGCCAAAACACTTGCTAAAAATAAGACTACCTTTTTTTTTTGAGATGGAGCCTCGAGCTATTCCCCTGGGTAGAGTGACATGACATCACAGCTCATAGCAACCTCCAACTCCTGGGCTCAAGCCAGTCTCCTGCCTCTGCCTCCCAAGTAGCTAGGACCACAGGCGCCCGCCACAATGCCCGGCCATTTTTCGGTTGCAGCCATCATTGTTGTTTGGCGGGCCCGGGCTGGGGATTCGAACCTGCCACCTTAGGTGTACGTGGCTGGCGCCTTAGCCGATTGAGCCACAGGCGCTGAGCCAAAATAAGACTACCTTAAAACCCCCCCACCCGACCTTAAAACCCCACCAAAAACCAGCAGAAAGAACAGAAGTCACAAGTTCTAAAATACAAGGCTGGTTAAGAAACTGCAAAGAAACAAAAAACAAAATATAACAACACAAAGGCAGATATTTAGTAACATAAATCTTTATAAATTATATTGATCATAAGGTAAAGAATTTCAAAGTTAATACCTATACTGAGAAATTTCACTGCTTGTTGACATTTAAAAATGTAGTTCATATTCAAGAGCAAAGTTTAAGAGGGCACCCAAGATAAGTGCTTTCACACTTTCATGCTGACAGAGATTATAGGATAAAAATGAATTACACTATATCAGCCAGTTACAGGTTTTTTTTTTTTAAAAAAGGCACTTTATTCACTTTACTATTTTACACTGAATATGGACCCTGATAAAGCACTTGTCTACATGGTTTCAGATGGGCTTATAGTGCCAAACCTTAAGTAATTTTGGAGAATACCAAGTTTTTGCTCTCAAAATTGGGAGGGTATATTAATACGTCTTAAGTATTTAAATAATAATGGACCAAAAAAGACATAAGAATTCTCTGATTATATTCTATTTTCTCACTTTAAGGTAAAAAGACCAATCAGGATTTAAATTTTGAAGCAAACAGTGGAGATCAACTAGAAATATAAGTTTATCTAAATCTTCAATAGTTCTTACTATGATGGAAAAATTAAGAAAAGCACACAAAATTTTTAAAGGTCTTAAATTCCCCACCTTATCATATAAATTTCCTGGGTTTCTTTTGTCATCCTCATCACTGCTGTCCTCCACAGGTGGATTTTCTCTTTTCATATCATCCCCCAAATAGTGCTCAAAAACATTCGAGAAGGCAATTGCAGAAAGCATACAGACAACTGGAGTCAAAGTCAACATCAACCGCACCATCACTCCAGCAAAGTAGACAGCACTGATTGCATACAGAGCAACTGCAAAGACAAGTTCTCTTATAACTTGAACAGAAAAAAATGTTCACGAGAAACTGAACTAGATATTTAATACCACAGTATAAGTTAATAATACCAACCAATTCATGTCAATAGCATCATATACATGTATTATAAAATCTACATGTAATAGATGAAAATATTCTATGCATTATAACATTAGGCACAGTAAATTTATAGAATCAAATAAAGTCTATGAGAAGCCAAAGCCAGTATCTGGCATAAAGCCTGCTTTAATGCAAGAATGTGATAAGAACATAAGTTACTAATCAAAGGAGGACATGTAAAGTTAATGCCAAGAAACCTCTGAAAAGATTTGAGACACATTTCCAGTATCCAGAGCCTTCTAGTTAATGTGCTAACCATGGGAAAAGGCTCTATTATTTCTGGTTAAAGGCTATGTATCATTTACAAAGTCAATGAGTCATCTAAGCTTCTATCTCACCTAATGCTAATTTTTTTGTACTGACTAAAAAATGTACCTATCACACTTGAATAACCCACATATTCTTAAGTGTGTAACTTTGTGAACTTATAAATATGTGTATACATAGGAAATGACCACCCATTATAATGACATAAAATATTTTTGCACCTCCTCGTGACTCTTCACAGTCAATAACTACTCTCGTCCCTATAAAAAAGGTAAATAATATTTAGACTTCTAAGGCATGAATTTAGCTTCCCTTATTCTTGAAATTTACAGAAATGGAATCATATAAAAAATGTTCTCTTTTGTATTGGCTTCTTTTATTTACCCAGACTATTCTCTTATTAATTATTGCACTTAAATTGTATAAATACATAAAATGTTCTATTCTACTGATGATGACCTTTGAAATATTTCTAATTAGGGGCTATTATAGATAAAATTACTATGTGCATTCCTAAACATGTCCTCTCATGGTTATATGCACTCAGTTCTCTTGGATGTAACTCTAGGAATGGGACTGCTGAGTTAAGTCATGAGATGGATGTACGTTTAAGTTAAATCTTTTTGAATGATACAGTTTTAACATGGTCTCATCAAGAGTCTATTAGTCTAGATAAACCAGAGAGGAATTAAGAGTGTCATCATTCAGTTATAACTCATGCACAGTTGCTGTTCTTTCTCTCCCAACTCCTCTCTGGAATAGTGACTTGAGGTATCACGCATGGCACAGGCCCCACACTTGTACAAGTTCATGTCCTAATACAAATTATTGGCTTGTGTGTTCCTATGCATGTAACAAAGCTTTTCTAAGCTTCAGTTTTTAACACATGCAAAACAGATATAGCATACTTATTATAGCTAATAATTAAAATATGTAACACAAATTCAATGAATTCGTCTTGGTTATGCACCTATGCAAAATATGGGAGAAAATTTATCTCAAACATACATTGTCAAACAAAGAAAAATAAAACTTTAAAAGTGAATGATCTTGAAAAGAAAATAATTATTCCAAATCAAAGTTTTCACTAAAAAAAACTCTTACCAAATACTCTTTCGTCGTTGATATTTTTAATGCAGAACCATAGGCCTGCTGGGAAGGTACATACGAGAATATGCAGATCAAAGAAGAAAGACACCCAAGTTGTAGGTTGATGCTCAGACACTGATGCAATAATTGGAATGTGTATTTTTGCATACCTGGTATTTGAAAAGTTAATATTTACAATTAATAATAAAACAGAAGCTCCTTTTAGATGAAGAAATTTTTCTGATTGTAGATAATGGTTCCTATTTCTCACCCCTTCTTGTTTAAATGTACATTCCAATATAACTAACCAGCTTTACTGAAAATAAATCAGTTTGGTCCACAGCAATAAAACTAAAACTAATATATGTCTTCTGTAAAATTAAGGGAATTATCTATCTAAGGCCAGTCATAAAACTGTTGGCTGCAAATTCTAATACAATACAAAAATCTTTACTCACATAGGAATTTGTTCTGCAATTTAAGTCGGCATCTTCTAGTTTCCACCAATGAACCTCACTATCTTTTAGACTTTACATGTTGAATATCCCTTAGCTGAAATGTTTGAGACTAGAAATATTTTGGATTTTGGAATATTTGTACTACACTTACTGATTCAGCATCCCTAATCTGAAAAATCCAAAATTCTCCAATGAGCATTTCCTCAGCATCAATATTGGCACTCAAAAAATTTTTCAGATGTTCGCTACTCATCTTATAGCAGATATACCTTACCCAGTAATTATACCTTATATAATCCCTTGCTTGACAAGGAGATGGATGGCATGGAGGCAGGTAAGGAATGAATCATTCCTGAAATGTAGCCGTTAAAAGTTTAGAAAGTTCAGAAAGCAAAAGTAAGTACAGTAGAACCTCCACAGTTGACCACCTCTCTACACTGATCATCTCTTTAAGTCAACCTAATTTTCATAGACTGGACATGCACCACATGTACACATCAGTACAGTGGGTCTGGATCCTTATGTTGACCAGTTTGTTACAGTTCCCTGTGTGGTCAACTTACAGAGGTTCTACTGTGTAAGAGATACAAGCTAACCTAGCAATTTAACCTAATCAGAATAATTATCTACAACTGGGGTTTTCCTTCAAATTCCTTTTCTGGTAATCCTTAACTTTTGAAGTATGTGTTTAAATGTCAGCTCTAGTCATTCATGCATAATTTGCTTATGCCCTTTAATTAGACCTAGACATGAGCCCTTCTGGTATCATATCACAAAATATGCCTGTTCAATCAATTGGTTTTTATTGGGCTACCTGAAGAGTAATAGGACAGAAAGGTAAAGTATCATCAACAGGTATTTTCTGATGCCCAGGAAAATATTTTAGAGACAAAAATTTTTAATGAATTCATATCCTGTAATGTGTTTCACAGATTAAAAAACCTAGGAAACCTAGATCATGTGGTTTTAGAAAAAAATAAATTTTCTTCTTATCTATGATACATGGATTTCTAGCATAGCAAGTAAGAAAATACTACCGAAAGATGTAAACTTTACCTTAGTGAAAACAAAAATAAATCTTTAAATTGTACAAAGGTTACCTAAAGACACTGACAAAACTAGAGTCACCTGTACAGAAGAAAAATATAAAGACTTACATTTTATAACAAATATTATAACAAATTTAAGGGAGTCAATATTTATTAGAATAGCATATCCTACATACTTTAGAAATGTTAACCAAGCCCTAACTGAAGAATTGAAAATACAAATAAAAACAAAGGAAGAAAGATATTTTAATAAATACAAGACCAAATAATACTTACCCGGTGTCCCACAATGAATAAAACCTGCCACTCCACGGTGCAATGTAACCTTGGAAGGAAAAATGCAAGAAATTAATCTTCCTTTTTATTCTGTAAATCTTCTATTGGTTTTATGTTTGTTAATTATGGATTGACTTAAGCTAATGTTCAAAGAATTTTAGTTTTCTTTTATAGGTGTCTATTTCATATGGTTGGCAGTTAGGGAAAATACAGTAGTAATCAAATAAAAACCATATCCATGGAGAACCTCTTTCCAAAGAAAAACAACACTTAGGTGTTGTGTTCTAATTCTTTCTTAAGCTTCTGGTTGACTAGGGAAAGAAAGCTAAAGCTTTTAAAACAACACTGGATCAGTTTTAAAAAGGGAGAGGGATATCTAAGTGACCTAATCCAGTATGCCAAATCCCTCCAGATAAATTATAAACATAGTTTTTAAACACTCATGGCTTTTATTTCTGACAATGCTTCATGATTTTATGAGCTAGGCTGATATATTAAAATCGACAGATAGAATAACTTTAGAAAAAATCTAAAGTTATTAGATTCTTTAGAAAGAATCTGACTTGTTTCTAAGGGCTAGAAAAGTCAGAGAGAGTAACTCAGAATCTGGAAGTAGAAAGAAACTGATTTGGTTGACTACTTAAAAGGGGTGAGGGGAGCAAGAGTAAGTGAGCACATAAGATGAACCATATAGTAGGTTAATACTAGAAAGTCTAAATATTTTTTAAGTTTTCCATTTTGGGCCTATTCATCCATCAAAAGAAGAACTGAAGTAGCAAAATTAAGATATACTATTTAAAAAAAATCACACTTTGTAGTAATGCTATTCAGATTTTAGAATCTTTGACTATTACTTTTATATTGTGTGTACAGAATATATCCACAGCATGTGAAATACTAGAATAAATGGAATATGTAAAGTATTTGTTAAAGAATTCCTTTTTGAACAATAATCTAGAGGCAAGATTCATATCCTACAGGTAATGACACCTACCTGTGTAAGTCAAATAGATGACACTAAGGAACACAGCACCCGCGGCTAGTGATACACCCAAAAAGAAAAGGGTCTGAAATTCTTGCTTTGTTAATCGGTCTCTCAGATACTGTAAGAAAGCATAAGCTTGCAGCAACGCAAAGACACCTAATTTAAAAAAAAGGGTCATAAAATCAACAAAACTCCTTTTGAAGTCCATTTAAAAACTTCCATCTGAAAGAATGGAATAGAATGTTGCCTACACCATTCATACCAAAACTAATTTCATCTAGTCAACCTTTCCAATGTCAAATGACAGTTAACTATCCAATTACTACATCCAAAAAAATTCTGTTACACATTTTTTTTTTTGAAATGATCAGGCTGTACCAGGCAAGAAAAAAATACTATTTTTAAGACTGAAGGCTAATTTAAAAATATTAAGTTCCTCCTTTCCCCCTGTATTTTAGTGACACTTTTTGGGGGTGGTGGTGGGGGAGATAAAATCCTAAAATTTGCTTTGATATAAATGACTTGGGGGATTAGGAGAACTCTGATAGTTACTGATAGAAGTAAAGTTTATAATGGAGTGATAAGATGTAATCTTAATTACAGACTTGGGCAAAATTCTAAATTAGCGCCAGGGTTTAGACACACTTTCCCAAAACATGGAACCTTGGCATTTGAAAAAACAGTAGAAGCAGGAAAGTCTCTCTCTATTCTCCTGTGAAGCAAGCTATAAAAGAATTCTATTACCTTCTTCGAGGTAGGGTTTAAGATCCTCATTCAAGAGAGATTTCTCTCCCAGAGGAGAAAATGAAAACAGGTAAGAAGAACCTGAATAAAAAAGCCTTAAGTGCTTCCTGGTTTATCTCCGTTAAGAAGGATCACATCCTTCTTTGTCCAATCATACTTCTGTAAGATAGTCCACTCTTCATCATATCTAAGCATAAAAATTTTCCCTGTTTCTTCAGATTTTCATTTCTGAGTTCATGTAAAACTTACATTAAGTAAATCTGTATTCTTTCTTCTTGTTAATCTGTCTTTTGTTATAGGGATCTCAGCCCTGAACCTTGCAATGGTGAGGAGAAGATATTAATCGTTCCCTTCCTACATTACTAAATATAAAGATGAGTGCTAAGATAAAATTAAAGCAGTAACAGTAATAAGTATTTAGTTGTCAAAATATACAAAACATGCATGCCACAAAAGTGCTAAATGTAAAAATTTAAGCAAAGAGGATGTGAGAAATATTTCACCATCTGAAATATTGATTTTCAAAAATAAAATTTAATCTTAAGTTGTTTTAAAAGTTCATTATAAGATGGTTAAATAAATGTTATCATAGTTAGATTTTAAGAAACGTAGTAATGCATTACATATGCATAAAATACAGTCACGTGATTATGTATCCACACACACATTGCTATTCATCATTACTGTGTACTAAAAGCTAAATACATAAATACTTCTGTGTCTCAAATTACCTGTTGGTAAAATTGACAATATTAAATCAGAAAAGTAAAAAAAGCACTTCACGGATTTTAAAGTGCTAGAAGGTAGTGAGTGGTTCTTAACTATTTGGGAGAGGAGGGAGTGGTTAAAATCCTACTGAAAATCAGATGCTAAACTTTAGGGAATACCAACTCAGAAAGTTACATATACTGATATTTATATAGTATCAATATTTAAGTGTTGTAAATAACTACCCATGGACTTCTATGCATTGAGAATCTCTGATAAATTTTTATTCACACATCTCCCATAATTGTGACCAGATTACTTTGGTGGCGATGGTGGTTGTTGAAAATTAAAAACTATTACCACCACTACCATCATCACTGAAATAAGAAAAAAGGTCATTCCCTTGAAAGACTGGCCAATCACACATTCACCTACTCCTCAGAAAAAGGCAAAAAACATTTTTTTCTTCATACCTGCAGCTGCCATGTGTTCACTTGTTCTGATTGGCTGAAATCCCACAAAAGGTATCTGCATGGACAATATTAAACCCACAATGTAGAAAGTGCTATATGCTATAAAGACAAAATAGGAAACAAGGATAATTTACTACTACCATTAAGTACTCAAAGCAGAGATGTACAGATAATAAATCTTATTATCTTTAGCAAAATTTTAACTGAACTTATTTAAAAAATTGAATCTTAAAGTGGCCATTTTATTTGATACGTATTGTGAATATTCTTTAATTTTTAAAGAATATTTTAAATACTTTATTTTGTAGAACATTTATAATAGTTGTAAGAGACATGTGTTGCTTTTCTTTCCCCCAAGTGGAATCAAGTTTGTTTAAATTTATTGTTAGTAATCACTGACAACCCAAGAAGCTACCTTATATATATATATAAAGTATATAATATATATTTTTTATATAGACATATATAACACTATTGCTATTGGCATTAATCCAAAATGCGCATGACCTAATGAATACTTATCAACACCACCAGGGAATATGAATGCTTTTGTCTGAAAAGCTCTCAAGTACTTCATACTATTTTTATAGTCTCATAATACTATTTGTATAGCATATGTAAAAAAAATCTTATGTCCTCCAAATTTTCTGTGATTAATGTAAAATAACATAGAAATCAAGCCATAAAGTAGACTATTTATAGAATTTAGAATATAATAAAGGAAACCTATTTGTTCTTGGCACTGAATATACTATAGTATTTGCATCTATATTAAATTAACGTCAATTAGGGAGAGGTAACAATAGTTTGTGTAAAAGATTGTTTTGAGTTCATATGTTCACAGACCATGATTAGGCCAAATGATTAAAGTATTTGAAATCACTATAAATGAAGAAAAAGCCCATCTGAAATAAGCTAATGTAAAAATTATTCCATTTACAAAGGTTATTCACATCATTTTATAAATACTGTATAGTTTTTTGAAAATAAACTACTCTCATCAAAAAAAGACTTGGGGTATATTTAGGAATAGCAAACCATATAGCACACATTTCTGTACATTATACCACTGTACAGCACAGTGGTATAGGATATATATACACATTCATATTCATATTTATATTTGTATTCTGTCTTTGAATGGGACCATACTTTGCTTGGCAATGTAAAAATTTCAGCAATCACTGTTTGGTAACTACAGATGAAATTTTCTTTAAAGCATCTGCTGAAGTTTATTTCCAGATATATTAAAAAAGAGAAGCATGAACCTGATAATATTTTCAACTCAATATTTCTATGCAATTTTTCACAGACATGTACTGTCATCATATAGAAGAAAATACTTAAATAGGAGCAGATGCACTAGAGTTCAAGTTAATAAGAATAAAGGAGATGAGTTCAGGAAAAAGAAAGTCAACCTGACAAAATAAAAAAGCCAAGTGAAACTTTAACTTGTATTACTTGGTTAATATAGGTTAATGTCAAATAAAGCCAGATAGAAATAGACAAGTTCTCAATAATATATGGCCTCTGAAACTCCTCTATCCCAGTTTGCCTTATTTATACCTACTTATATCCACCAATGAAACAAGTCTGATAAACATGCTATCTGCAATAATACAAACAGAAGCAGCATTTTTTTTTAAAGAACTAGAAACAAGTCATTCTTGAATATTTTTGGATCATTGATACATATGGTGCTAAGTGTTCTATCTCGTAGTCCTCGTCAATGTACAGATTCAGTAGTTTTAATATCCCTTACCTAAAATCCTTGGACCAAAAAGTGTTTTAGATTTTCTTTTTTTCTTTTGCATTTTGGAATACTTGTATTATACTTATTAGTTGAGCTGGTTAAGTACGCATGCTTCAGTGAGTACTTTGAGTATCACATTAGCAGTCCAAAAGTTTTGGATTTTCAGATTAGGGATACCCAAACTACATGTCTATTAAATCAAGTTAAGGATTGCTTGTCAGGCAACATAAAATGCCAAATATCACAGACTCACCTTGCTTAATACTGTTCTTAACTTTATAAAATTACATATACCAGTGGTTCTCAACCTTCCTAATGCCGCCACCTTTTAATACAGTTCCTCCTGTTGTGATGACCCCCCCCCAAATAGCAACATTTACACTGCTATCCCCTTAATTTAAATCTCATTTATACATCCATATTTTAAAACATAGAAATTAGACATACATGAGTAGAAAAAAATGAACTAATTCAATTCTTTAAACATAATCTCCACTGAAAACTAAAAATATATGCTTTTTCCCAGAGTTTTTACTTTAGTATCTGTCTTCGAATGGGACAGAATTATCTAACAGTGTCTAATAGTGTGTTAAAAAAATCACCTCTTGAATTTATTCATTCAAATATTAACTTTACATCTACTACAGAGAAGACACTCTAAAAACAGAAAATGCTATTCAGATCAATTCCAACAACCAGAGTTAGAGGTCAGTAAATCAGAGATGTACACAAATTACTATAATATAATGATGAAGTAAATACATGTGACACGGGAGATTCTATAAAAACATAAAGAAAGAAGAGATCTCTTCTCTTCTTGTCCTGGGCACTGAAGGAATAGTTAACAATGTCTGTACTGCTCTCTAATGTTTTCAGTAGACCTTGACAACACAAATTCATAGCAATTGCCCTCTACCAGTATCTCCTTCCTATGAGCTCTCTAGGAACTTGACTAAATTATTATTTTCATCTATTACAACTTTCTATTCATCCGTATTAATCTACTTTTCTTACCCTTTAAATCAGAAGAAAAAAGCATTCCACCAAAGTGGTGAGCACTAAGGAAATGTACAACACCAATGATGTTGTAAATCACTTATTACATCATGAAAATGTTACCACACTGCCATCCAGTGGATGCACAATTACTGGCATTCATTACTGCTGAGCATAATTCCAATGTGTTAGAAAAATTCCAGAAAAAATAACCATTAGAAAGATGTATCCATATACATATACACACACATACATATATTCACACACATATATTACCCTATTTAATTATTTTTAACCAAAGAAAATCACTTTGATATGGGACAAACAGTAATCTAAATATGTTCTCATTCTTGAAGTACTTTATTTTCAAAGATACAAGGTGGGACAAGATTGATATAAAGAAATATACCATAGTTCTTGACTTAATAGGTTCAAATGAGTTGTTCTATAAAATAAAAGGCACCAAAAAGTTTAATTCAAGTTCCACTGAAATTTTTAGTACTGAAGAAGCTCCAGCTGTTCCTCAAGCCAACCTTTAAATATCTTGTCTCTGGCAAGGCATCTTGATAGTATTCTTTATACTTTCAAGTTACTATAGGACTTCCTTGTATGTTAATACATTAAAAAGGTTATGCAAATATATGTCCATTAATTTTAACCCACCATTAAATCATGTTAGTATTTCTGAATTTATTTCCAGGTTGAAATTTAATAGAAAGGCTAACAAAATATTCCTTTGCTATCCAACTTTTCTCTCAAACAAAATATTATTAAAAAGAAACACAATGAAGAAAGACTTTAAAACCCAACCAATTTTGCTTTGTTAATGAATATGATTAAAGGCTTGTTAAGAATTTTAAGTCTTTGATTAATAAAGATACTTTATTTAGTACTTCAGGATCACTATGCATTACTGTGAACTGTGGTAATATAAGAAATTACATGGATTAAAGATTAAAACAATAAAAACACAAAACACTGATTATTCTTGAACAGCAGAGAGAAATACACGATCATTAACAGGCATACATAAATGAGAAAAATAACTTCTCTTTTCCAAGGACATTACTCATCGTAAGCTATAGAGAATGAATCACTGAAACTGATATTTTACAAGCACCAGATTTGTAAAAGCAACAAGATATGACTTGTTCAAAATGCTTGAAAATCACATGTCAAAATAGCCAATATACCCTGTACTGGTAACTAAAACATTATCAGGGACAGTTTATTTGGAAAAATAAACCTAGACTAAATACAACTGGGTTCAAGTTCAATATACTGTGCGCGTGCATGCACGTGCGTATTTGAAGAACTCACGAAATATATACAACTTTTACACAATTTTAAAGGTATTGGATAATGCTCCTTAGTAACTTCTAAAGCTAAGCAGTAAGTAACCATATTTAACACGTCAAGTATCAGCAAACTGAATTTACTTACAAACATATGTACATCAATGTACCTGGAAAGTGCCTAGGCTAGGAGAGCACCACATTCCTAAAAAATGCTAACACACTGAGAGAATAAATGGGAAATATGAAAAGGTCTATTTAAATGATTATTTGAGATGGGGTCTTGCTCTATGCCTAGGCTAGTGTGCAGTGGCATCCTTGTTGCTCACTGAAACTCCAAATTTCTGGGCTTAATTCTCTTGCCTCAGCCTCCAAGTACTATGTTTCCCTGAAAATAAGGCCTACCCAAAAAATAAGCCCTAGCAGGATTTCTAAGCATTTGTTAAATATAAGCCCTACCCAGATAATAAGACCTAGTGATGGGTGTGGCTGTATAGCCCATGCATTTTGGCACACAGTGGTAAGGAAGACTGGAATACCTTTTACCTGCCACAGCTCCTTTCTCCCTGCTGTTTGCACTTCACGGGTGCGCATGCAGTAACCAAGGTCACAGGCATCCTATTGCACACGTGAACAGCTGGGGGAAAGGAGTTCATGCATCACTAGCGCCAGCCCCACCAACAAGGTTGGCTCCCCCTGTCAGG
This sequence comes from Galagoides demidoff, assembly GCA_963574575.1. Lineage (NCBI taxonomy): Eukaryota > Metazoa > Chordata > Mammalia > Primates > Galagidae > Galagoides > Galagoides demidoff. The sequence continues at coordinate 2,944 of CAUYQV010150765.1, read as the reverse complement.
TTCCAGAAGAAGATGACTTAACTGTATTTGAATAAATGTAGATTGTTGTATTAGACTTAAAAAAATATCACATTCCCTGAAAATAAGTCCTAGTGTGTCTTCTTGAAAAAAAATAAATATAAGACAGTGTCTTATTTTCAGGGAAACACGGTAGCTAGAGCTATAGGCACACACCACTGCGCCTGCCTAATATTTCTATTTTTATAGAGACAAGATCTTGCTCTTGCTCACACTGTTTTAGGATTCCTGGCTTCAAGCAATCCTCTCTCTACAGCCTCCCAAAACTCTAGGATTACGGGTATAAACCAATGGACCCACCAAGAATTACTGTATCTCTTCTGATTATGGGAATAAATAAAACTGATAATCTCCTAGTGAACTAACAAATAAAAAGGGGGACCAATATCACTGCAGCTTCACAATACTGTTATCAAATTCATTGAATAAAGGCCACCTATATTGCATTAGTTGAATATAAACGAAAAGAATACAATAAACCCAAAATAAAATCACAAATCATGTTACCACTGAAAACACGTAGGTCTTTCTTCCTTTTCTTCATGTCAACTACTTGTATAAGTAAATTCATTTCACTAATAACACTAAGAATCTGGTAAGTTCTACACAGAATTTCTCTGGACTAGGAAACAGACATAATTCTCAATAAGAACAGATCGTTAGAAGAAAGAAATCTCACTCAGGTCTATAAATCTGTTTAACTTGCAGAGAAGTGATTTTCAACTGGCGTGCCATGAGGGGATCTTAGATGGGCTACAAAATTTTTTAAAGATCATTAATTCCATTATTTTCAAACGAATTTCAAAGCATGTGTGTATATATACATACCTTTTTTTTAATCAACATAGTTTAAGTGTGCCACGTAAGTTTAACTTTTTTATCATACATAAGTGTGCCATGAGATTAAAAAATAAGTAAACACTGTTAGACCATAAGATTCTTTGTTTCTATACCCGAAAAGGCTTTTTTGATTAACAGTAAATCATAGGTAAGATCCGTGCTCTAAATAGGCTGAGTCTTAATACAAGAAGATACTGGAAGAGTAATCTGTTATGAATTATGTGGAATGTAATAAATAATGAGTTATTAACAGTGTAGGTGGCATAAGCAATGGCATCTTTCCTTTGTGTGCGCACCTGGGGTAAGTGTCCCCCAACCCCTGCCAAATAACCTCTAAATATCCACTGGTAGAGCAGTAAAGACGATCTATAATAAATCAGTCTAAAGAAAATCCCATCCCATTTTCACAGTCACTATGTTCAATCCCTATTACAACAATCATCTGGGAAACTCACTTTATGTAACCAACACTGCAACTTCTAATTTTAAATGAAAATCTAGAACAAAAATGGGGGGGAAAGGCAGTTGTGGAAAGAGCAGTTCTGCCTGCTCTTGGCTCACATGGCTTGAAGGTACAGGAAGGGCAAAAATCTCCATAGAGCACCACTGATAAACTCAACATTCTCAATAACCTGAGAAAAATCTTAATGTTACACAGACATAGTCAACCCTTGCAAATGATATTTCTTGTGTAAAGACTATAAAAGTAATCTCTCTCATGGTAAAACTTTACCTGTCACAAATATAACTGTAAAGGCTCTTACTGCTTTCAATGTTTCATATCTAAATCAACAGTTACATACTGAATCCCATTATAAATGCTGGGGTGTTACCCCAAATATTTTGAGGTAGTAAAATTTAGGTCTATTAGACACAATGCAAAATAATCAAGAATATGCAAGATTAAAGTTTCGAGATAGTCTGTGTTATGGCCTATTATTTCATTTCCAAGAAACACAGTCAATAGTACCCTTTCTGATTCACCCATGCAAGTTTCAGCTTGCTTGGCTTATCAGTATTGCTGCTAGGGCTTCATTTGTTTCTGGTCCATACAGATTTTACTTTTCTTGGTATTTGCATATCTCAAAACTTTTATAATGACTCCCATATACTCTTCAGAATAATTGTATAAAGCTTAGGACTACAGAGACTAGTGTTATATAAAATTGATGTAAAGAATTTATACTACAGTGTGCCATTTATAAAAACAAATTATTTTAATATATGGATATTTGGCAATTACATCTATCTCTCTTGACCTATAGGTGTTTACTATATTCTAATTTATATCAGAATAAACAAAAAGGTACTAAATAACAGTCCTATTAATAGGCAATAATTGTCCTATTACCTACAATTGGGTAACACTGCAAAGATATTACTCTGCTATTTAATATTTTTATCCCATAAAGTGTTAACAGCCAATTTAAAAAATGTATTTCTATGGTAAGGAAACATACCTTTATTATGTTTTATTTGTGAATTCTTACAAAGCAATTTATGTGTACCATACTTGTAAATACTTATAAAACTTGTTTTTTTTGAGACAGAGCCTCAAGTTGTAACCCTGGGTAGAGTGCCGTGGCATGACAGCTCACAGTAAGCTCCAACTCCTGGGCTTAAGTGATTCTCTTGCCTTAGCCCCCCAAGTAGCTGGGACTACAGGAGCCTGCCACAATGCCCACAACACTATTTTTTTGGTTGTAGTTGTCATTGCTGTTTGGCAGGCCTGAGCTGGATTTGAACCACCAACACTGGTGTATGTGGCTGGTGCCTTAGCCACTTGAGCTACAGGTGCCCAGCCAAAACTTATAAGTTTTTTTTTTTAATGAAGATTTTCTCTTATGTTTATTTCTGAAAGTTTTATAGCTTTACATTTTACATTTAAATCTATAATTTTTTTTTCATTAAATCATAGCTGTGGCTTGGCGCCTGTGGCTCAATCGGCTAAGGCGCCAGCCACGTACACCTAAGGTGGCGGGTTCGAATCCCCAGCCCGGGCCTGCCAAACAACAATGATGGCTGCAACCAAAAAATGGCCGGGCGTTGTGGCGGGAGCCTGTGGTCCCAGCTACTTGGGAGGCGG
>CAUYQV010150764.1:0-25075 GCA_963574575.1 Galagoides demidoff | reverse complement strand
TACTTTTTCTTCCATTCTTGAGATACTTTGCTAAGAAGAATATGTTCCAGCTCCATCTAGGTAAACTGAGGTTTATATATTTTATTATTTTGGGGGGGTTATATATTTTATTTTATTAAGGAATTGTTCATGTATTCCTATTTTATCAAGAGATCTTCATCAAAAATGGATATTGATGATCAGTGAACATTTCTTAAGTATTGCCACTGTATTCCAGGCTTTGGAACTAAAAGAATAAGACACTACAGGTTCAAACAGACTTTAGTTCAAATCCCACCTATGCTGTATATACTAGCTCTGTGATCTTAGGAAAGTCATTTAATTATTTTGAGCTTCAGTTACTTATCTGTAAAGTGTAGCTAATGATAACTTTCAGGGTTGTTGGCACACTTTCAGGAGCCTTTAGTCCAATAGGGTGAGAAGTAGGGTGAGAGAGACAAATCTACAAATAATTATAAAAAAAAGAGCTGGTGTGGTGCAGATTTAAGAGTGAATAGTGGTGATACAAAGGAGTGAGTGAGCTGCTTTGCCTAAAAAGAGGTTCTGGAAGGCTTTACAAAGGAGTTAGTGTTCAAACCAGGCCTTGAAGGAGGAGCATATGTGAAACTGTTTAATGTGTTTAGGAAAGTGTAATTTGTTCAGAATAATTAGACCAGAGGTATGGGCAAATGACAGAAGAGAAGCAGACAGATTCTGTATTATGGAGGACCCATAACATTTGCCACCCTGAAAATTTGGGGCTTTATTTTCATTTTTATAGTTTAGAGACATAGTCTCACTCTGTAGCCCAGGCTGGAGTGCAGTGCGCCATCATCATTTACTGCAGCTTGAACTCCTGGGCTCAAGTAATCCTGCCACCTCAGCCTCCCAAGGAGCTAGTACTACAGGCTTGCCACCATATGACTATTTTTAGAATTTTTGTAGAGATAGTGTCTCAGGATGTTGTCCAGACTGATCTTCATCTCCTTCCTGGCCTCAAGCGATCCTTCTGCCTTTGGCTCCCAAAGTGCTGGGATAGCAGGCATAAGCCACTGTGAGCCATGAACTTTATTCTGAAAGTGATTCAGAGGTGTTGAAGAATATTCATCGGATTTGCTGAATATTTGCGGCGGTGTGGGTACGTTGAAGTGATAAGATGCTTTAAGCTTTCTCATTTGAGGAAAGCAGTGGGAGGGATTGAAGAAGAGGTGACAGATTTGATAGAGACTTAGGTAATAGAATCAACAAAATCTGAAAGTTATTGAACTTTACAGAAAAAAGGAATAAATTGCAGTTCCCAAGATTCAGTCTTCATAGACCAGTGGTTCTCAACCTTCCTAATGCCATGACCCTTTAATACAGTTCCTCATGTTGTGGTTATGGTTGGGGAGGGTCACCACACATGAGGAACTGTATTAAAGGATTGCGACATGAGGAAGGTTTAGAACCACTGTCAAGACTGACGTGGTTGTTGGCTCTATTCATCGGGATAGTAATACAAGACGGAAGAAAATGCATGAGAGGTAGACACTGAATTAACTTTTCTGTGCTTCATCTAAGTCTTGAATATTTGAGTGTTCAGAGAAAAAGCACTCTAAAAATTAGAGGGATACATTTCTCTACTTTTTTATATATAAAAAAATGTTTGCTTTGAGAATAGCTTACAAAAGGAGCTTGGTAAGGTACATCCCAGACTAATAAGTTATGATGCGATAGAAACAGTTTGATTCATTCTGCACATATCATTAAGGAAAGAGCTTAAGAAAATGTTACAACTATAAGCATGTTGATACACTTAAAATTAACAATTGTATGAAAAAAATTTACTGCAAGTGTAGTGTTAATGATAAAGAATTTGAATTTTAGCATTTCAATGGTTTTAGAGTTTGGGGAATGTAATTCTGAATTTGTATTAGTGTTTACATTTTATAACTAAATTGTATTTTTATGAAAATGGTATGAAGATGAATATCAACCTGAAATAAACTTACATACAAAATGTTTAAAGTATATTTATTCACTTCTTTTTTCTTCTATTTTAGTTACTATTTTTGGAAATGAAGAAAACGGTAAGGCACTTTTAGTCTCAATTTAAGTAAAATGCCTATGGTACCTTAATTGCAATCTCTATACTTTTTATTTAGTAATGAATACATGTGTTCTTGTCTTTCAGAAAGAAAGTGTGTTTTTAAAATTTGAGTAATTAAAAAGAGACCAAGTATTGGGTTTTTTCCCAGACATTCAGTATATTCTCATTTTCATGTTATTTATATTAATTGAAGTAACTATAATTTTGTAAGGCTTTTAGTAGCCAAATTGCTTAGTGTATATTTATATAAATATTTCTGCTTTGCATATTCTTCAGAACTCTTATATTTTAAATATCAGTTATAGCTAGGTTAAAGAGAAGATTCTTCTTTCATAAAGTCTAAATTTTACTGATGATTTTTCTTGTTGATCCATTTGTTAGAATAGCACTTTACTATGCATAGATATTTAATAAAATAACCAGACTATAATTCCCTTAAGGTAGTAACACAATTTACAAATTTAAAGTTTTTATAACAACTAGAAACTAGCAAGAGAGGAAAAAAAAAATCTCTCAAAATTTCACTTAGATAAAGGAAAATTTTAAGAGTCTATTGAGATTAGATTTCAAAAATAAAATTTGATTTGACATACAAAAATCCAGAAACTTTTTAAAATAGTTAAACAGTTAAAAATTTTTAGGTAATTTTTCTTATTATTAGAAATAATTCAGTATTAGGCATGTACATCTCAAGTTGCCTTTAAGTCTAATTTTTGAGCAACTGAATAAATGTAAACTCAGTCTTGGTAGGCTCATCTTTCTTTCTATAAATCAAAACAGTTCCCTGTATGTTGAAAGCACAGATGCCAAAAGCAGGGAATTTCAGTGAACTGTAAACTTTAACCATTATTTCTTGGAGCTGTTTTTACCAGGTAAAGGTGACTTTTGAACATAGCCTTAGATTTATAGGTTTCAGATTTTTCTTTTAGGTGTGGCTTAATTGGCTTAGAAAATTAAGATTTTATGTTATATATTACTTGTAAGCAACATAGTATATATATGACCTGAAGTACTCATTATAATTTTTTTTTTTTTGAGACAGAGTCTTACTCTGTTGCCCCTTCGGTTGAGTACTGTGGCGTCACAGCTCACAGCAACCTTCAACTCTTGGGGTTAAGCTATTCTCTTGCCTCAGCCTCCTGAGTAGCTGGGACTACAGGTGCCCACCACAACGCCCAGCTATTTTTTGTTGCCATTGCCACTGCTGTTTTAGCTGGCCGGGGCTGGGTTCATACCCACCACTCTTGGTCTTTGTGGCTAGCACCATGCCCACTGAGCCACAGGCGCCGCCCTACTCATTGTAATTTAATAATTACCATCTGTTAATTACTTAACTATCTTAGGCCTTGTGCTAAGAGCCTTATTTTATTTTTTGGTTTAACTGGTTATTAATATATTTTTAAGCAAAACCACTTTTGGTTTTGAGAGCAAAATTATTCTAAACATACATTAGGTATTTTAAAAATATTTGAAGAATGTTGTTTTAAATTCTCCTCTTAGTTGTAAAATATAAATAAGTGTAAAGGACTTCAGGTTTACCCTATATCTCAATGCTGTACAGCAGTATATAGATGAGCAATGACAGGCTTGCTTTAAGGGCACTAGGCAAAAGCATGCAGAAAGGAGGTGAGCTAGGTGAGAATAACATCAAAGAGTCAACAGGTTGCCTCAGGAGACTAAACTGCTACATGCTTTTCTAAAGGAAAAACAAATGAAGAAATGGATAGACCCTGGGGTTCAACCTGGAGGGAGCTGATAGTAGAGGATGCAAATTTTAAGAAGCCAGCATATTCAGTGTAACTAACTGTATTAGTGGAAGTGAAAAGAGTACATTTGAAAATAGAAGAAAGTGGGTGGCACCTGTGGCTCAATGAGAAGGGCACTGGCACCCATACCTTGGACACCGAGGGTATACCGAGGGTGGTGGGTTCAAACCCAGCCCTGGCCAAACTGCAACAAAAAATAGCTGGGCGTTGTGGCGGGCGCCTATAGTCCCAGCTACTGGGGAGGCTGAAGCAAGAGAATCACCTAAGCCCAAGAACTGGAGGTTGCTGTGAGCTGTGACACCATGGCACTCTACCGAGGGTAACAAAGTGAGACTAAAAAAAAAGAAAGAAATTAGAACAAAGTTATGGGCCCATAGCTCAGTGAGTAGGGCGCTGGCCACATACACCAAGGCTGGCGGGTTTGAACCCAGCCCTGGCCTGCTAAACAACAATGACAACTGCAACCAAAAAAAAAAAAAATACAGCCAGGCGTTGTGGCAGGCACCTGTAGTCCCAGCTACTTGGGAGGCTGAAGCAAGAGACTCTCTTAAGCCCAAGAATTTGAGGTTGCTGTGAGGTGTGATGCCATGGCACTCTATTGAGGGTACATAATAGTGAGACTCTGTCTCAAAAAAAAAAAAGTTATGGTTAGAATTTTGTCTTGGCTTCAGGTGTTAGCTTGTAAGTAGAATATGACCATTAAGAGAATGGTTAAAAAAGAGGAGCAAAGTACAGTATTGGGTAGGACTCAGTGAAAAGAACCTTCAATTTTTATCAAGCAGATATGGATTTGAATTCTGGCTTTTTCACTAAGTGGCATCTGCAGGTATTAAATTCTCTGAGTTTCAGTGTTTGCAATCTGTAGACTGGAAGAACACCTTAAGACTACTGGGAAGATTAGAAATAAGGCATACATGATATACCTTCTAGGAGGCTTTCAGTAGGTGGGAGAAGCATATCGAGTAGCTCTAGTTGAACCAGTGACTAGGAAGTCGCAGAGTTTTTTTTTTTTAGAGACAGTCTCACTTTATCACCCCTGAGAGAACCGTGACATCACAGCTCACAGCAACCTCCTACTCCTGGGCTAAGGCAATTCTCTTGCCTCAGCCTCCGGAGTAGCTCGGACTACCAGCGCCCACCGAAATGCCCAGCTATTTTTTGTTGTTGTTGCAGTTTGGCTGGGACTGGGTTCAAACACACCACCCTCAGTATATGGGGCTGGCACCCTACCCACTGAGCCATAGGCACCGCCCGGAAGGCTCATAGTTTTATTAGAATGTATTGGTTGTGCAGATGGAGTTCTTTTCTTTCTTTCTTTCTTTTTTGAGACACAGTCTCAATATGTCACCCTTAGTAGAGTGCTGTGGTGTCACAGCTCGTAGCAATCTCAAACTTCTGCGCTTAAGCAATTCTCTTGCCTCAGCCTACCAAGTAGCTGGGACTACAGGCCCCCTTCACAATGTCCAGCTATTTTGTTGTTATTGCAGTAGTCATTGTTGTTTAGCTGGCCTGGGTGGAGTTTGAACCTGCCAGCCTAGTTGTATGTGGCCAGCGTCCTACCCTCTGAGCTATGGTGCGTTAGATGGAGTTTATTTTCCAGGAATTTCAGAACCAAGTGGGAAAAGAAACTAAGCAACACTTTTTATGCTGGCCATTGAAATGGATTAGAAGCCAAGAGACCAGCTAGTTTTTGTAGCAGTCTGAGTAAAATTGGCAACAATTTATGAACTCTGCACTGGCAGTGAAAATAATGAGGAGTTCATATTGAAAGAAATTTTAGGAGCCAGAATTAGAAGTTGTAGTTGTGCTGATTACCTGTGAGATGTGAGAAATCATTTGAGGCCTGAGTTCCTTAATCAGTCAACTATGTGACTGGAGTTTCCATTCTCTGACATCAGGCATGGACCAGTACAATTTCAAAAGAAAAATCTGGGTTCTAACAGGGTTGTCAATTTTTTATATTTTCTTTAAAAAGAATACTTTTAAACCAAAAACATAGGGAAAAATAGCCTCAGAGCAAAGGAAGGACAGCACTTCCAATTGAATGCACATTAGCTTTATAAAGATTTCACTACATTGTTTTTAATGTTTCTCATTTTACTGCAGAGTGAAAACGTTAAGCACTTCTTAAACTTGAGAAATGCTGAAATAGGAAATGAAAAGAAAAAACAGCAAATTTTGAGAAGAGTTAAGATGTCTGGATAGCACTAGCAATAATAACAACAACAACCAGTATTTATTGAGGATTTATTATGTGCCAGGCACTGTTGTGTTTTGTAGTATTAAGCAACTAACTGAAACAAACGTTTTGATTAAAGTCTAAGCAAATTATTTTGTGAGTGCAGTTTGAAGGCATAATGAATTCTGAAAGTAATGGAGCAGATCTTTATGGAAGAAGTAGCATTTGATCTGAACTATAACAATGTGTAGACTTTCAGATTCTGATGCTTGTCTTTATTTTGTTCTCTTCCCTGGGTTTGTGGCACTGCATTCCAAACTGAAGGAGTTTGAGCACATGGTAAAGAGTTCTGGCTCTGCGCCCGTAGCACAGTGGTTATGGTGCCAGCCACATACACCAAGGCTGATGGGTTTGAACCTGCTCAGGCCAGCTAAACAACGATGACAACTGCAACAAAAAACAGATGGACGTTGTGGTGGGCACCTGTAGTCCCAGCTACTTAGGAGGCTAAGACCAGAAAATCGCTTAAGCCCAAGAGTTTGAGGTTGCTGTGAGCTGAGACACCATAGCACTCTACCCACTCTACCGAGGGCAACATAGTGAAACTCTGTCTCAAAAAAAAAAAAAAAAAAAAAAAGAATTCTTCCAGGTGATTAGGCTCACACCTATAATCCCAGCACTCAGGGAGGTCAAGGTTTGCCTGAGCTCACAGGTTTGAGACCAGCCTGAGCCAGAGAGAGACACCAACTGTAAAAATAGCCAGGCGTTCTGGCGGGCACCTGTAGTCCCAGCTACTTGGGAGGCTGAGGCAAGAGAATTGCTTAAGCCCAAGAGTTTGAGGTTGCTGTGAGCTGTGATACCACTGCACTCTGCCAAGGGTGACAAAGTGAGACTCTGTCTCAAAAAAAAACAAAACAAAACAGTTCTTCCATGTTGTAGAAACCAGTCCTACTTCTTTAAAATCCAAGTAAAATAAAACTACAGAACACAGCAGAAAGGTTAAAGTGAGTTCAGTTTGGAGATGAAGCTGTTGGAATGTTAAACACTAATCCCTTGGCAAATAGTTGTGGTAGAAATTAAGAATGCCTAGAAGTTTTTCTTATTAGCTTGTGTGGAACAGGTGAATGAAATTCAGGGTATTTTTTTTAACAGTGTAGGGATTGAGTTATTCAGATTTATTCATTACTCATGGTGATGGTAGCTTTTTGTTTACTTTGAGTTTACAGCTCCTTTGATTTAATGTTCTTAGGGATGTATTCTGTTAAATAATTTTTAGGTCATTTAAAATTAACTTTATGCTTCAGAAACTTGAAATATAGAATGAAGAAAGAAGAGTGAAGAGTGTTTTTAGCTTAAACCCTTAGCAACTTAATACAATGAAAACTTATCTCAAATCTCATCTCTTCTTATACACCAGGCTGATAATCCTTAAATATAGGAACAGAATATTTCCTCATATCTAATAATGTTACACTGTTTAGATAAAGTTTATATACTTGATGTTTCACTAGGTTTTAATTAAATTTTTTATCAGATTCCTCCTGATCCAAATACTATATTGTGTTTTAATGTAATGCTTTTTCCTGTTTTCACTGGATTCAATGAAATGTTATTTGTTTTTATTTACCAGGAAAGACCGTTGTTTACCTTGTGGCTTTCCATCTGTTCTTTGTTATGTTTGTATGGTCCTATTGGATGACAATTTTCACATCTCCCGCTTCCCCCTCCAAAGAGGTAAATTTAATGTTGGTAAATTACCAAATGCTTTAACTGATATGGAATTATTTTCCCTTGTGTTGCCCTTGTTAAAATTTTACATAATGCATTTGTTCTGTTTCCATTCATAAGATTGCTTGGTAACTCCCATACTGTGAATGTTAGTCCTCAGCTTATTCTCAGATAGGATCTAGAAACTCTTTTAACATTTATATTTTCTCTGGCATGAACAAATATGCTGCAAGCAAAGAAAGTGTTTTGATTATATGAAACACATTGGGTAAGCTATTGCTTTTTAGTGTTTCTTCTAATTGAAGGTTGCATTTGGAAAGTAATAGAGGTTAACATTTCTGGGGAATAAGTGCTACTACCACTGTGTCTCTTTTGCCTTGTGATAGCCGAATGAATTCCCCCTTCACCTAAAATTTAGTATAACAAGATTGCCGAGAATTTATTCTGAGGAATTAGGATCATCAGAGTTTGATTTTCTCCTTTAACACATAACTTAAATAAGCTTCAGTTTTCTCATCAAAAAATGGAGTCAATAATTGCGTCTGTCTCTGTAGGACATTTGTGAGGATTAAGTGAGATTTGTCCTGGTAAAACTTAACGTGTTACTGTACCTGCCACATTAACAGTAGATAATGATAATAATGTTTCTTGTGTTAAATTCTTCAAAACTCATTAAAATCATAGTCCATATGTTTAAAAATAGTATCAGCTTCTTTTGAATGGCGAACATATTTGCAAAAAAAGTATGCATGTTGTAAGTGTACACTTAATGAAATTGTACAAACTGAATCCAACTGTGTGACCACCAGCTGTTTCAAGAAACAGTATCAGCCCCTTCATGCTTTCATCCAGTCACCCACTTTGTGAGAAATCACTCTCCTGCCTTCTAACAACATGGATTAGTTTTGTATATTTCTGTACTTGATAGAAATGGGAGTCAGTAGTAGTATAGTTACAGTAAAATAATAGTCACAGTTACGTATGTTTATGTGTCTGGCTTCTTTCTTTAACATTCCATTAGTGAGATTCATCCATGTTGTTACATACAGTTGTTGATCATTCATTCTCATTATCGTTTAATATTCAGTTGTGGTATGTAAAATAATTTAGTTACCAGGTCTACTACTGATGAAAATTGGGGTAGCTTCCAGTTTAGGGCAATTGCAAACAGGGCTGCTGCAACCATTCTAGTGCATGTCTCTTAGGGAATATGTGTGTAGTTCTTCTAAGTCAGTGTCTAGAAATAGAACTTCTATATCATGTTATGTGTACATTCAACATTTGTATATAATGCTATATAGTTTTTGGCCTACTTTTTCTATGGAATGTTAAGTAAAGTAAACCATGAATCATATGTGGTTTGATGTATGGTTTGTTATGAAGAATAATCAAATTCTTCAAATATGTCCATCAGGCATTTGGTAATAATTTGTCAACCCTCAAACTTATATTGAAAAGGAACTACTTTATCAATTGCTAGTAGAGATGGCTATTGAAAACATTAACGTGTAAAAAATAATAGTTTTTATTACAGGAAACAAAGAATAGAATAAGAAAAACGATTGGTAGTACTTTGGAGAAAGCAGTATAGTGTAGAGGGTAAGAATATAGATTGTGGACACAAACTGCCCAGATTCAACTCTTACCTCTGCATGTTACTACTAGCTGTGTGACTTTAACCACTTTCCTTAGCTGATTCCTCCTCTGTAAAGTGAGGGTGATTTAGTATGCACCCAATGGGATTGCTATAAGGATTGAACCAATTAATTACATGTGTATAATAGTGCATGTAAAGTGTATATAAGAAAGCCTAGCACATAATAAATATCATCTAAATGTTATGTTTTCTTTTTTGGTTGTTGTTTTGGCATATTGCATCCATTTAGCTTTCAGCCCAGAGTTAAGCCTTTACATTCACTTCACCCTTCCTTCTCCCTAAGTTCATCTGACTGCTCAACGCTATATCTAATGGCCCTCCTGTGGCATGCACCTTTTACTCTATCTAGAACTTAATTGCTGGTATTGTAATTGTCTGTTTACTTATATGCATCACCTTATTAAATTGTAAATTTTGTGAGAAATATTTCTATTGTGTTCCCCCTTATATCCCTCCCCCCACTATCTGCAGTAGTGGGTGTTCAATAACTACTGAATTAATTATTAAATCTTCAGAGGCCAGATAAACTAAGCTCTGGTGACAACCAAGGACAAGAATTAGCAATTCTCTTTCTCACTAAGCATACAATGTACTGAACAAGGTAGCCGTGTTCAGCAGTGACAAAGCTGTGAGATGGATGTTCTCTATACCTGAGGACTCTTAGCTCCGAGGGTTGGGCAATGCTTGAGAATCAGGTCTAGGGGAATTGATTGTGTGTAACAAAATAGAAAACTTTGAGGACAGTAAAGTATGAATACAGGTTGTTTTTCAGTCATTAAGTACTGCTTGAGCACCTATTGTACATAAGACTCTGTGCTAGGCTCAGAGAATAAAAAGAACAAGACAGACATGGTCTTTACATGTTAAAGGGAGAAAGAGATGATCGATAATAAACAAATAATTATATTTGTTTTACAATATAATTATTACAATAATTATAAATTGTAATAAATTTAGAAAAAGAACATGGTAATGTGATAGAACATAACAGAAGAAAACTACTTCGGGGGGGAAAAATACTAGATAGTCAAAGAGAAGCGGCACTTACAAATGTCTAGCTTAAATGCTTTTGGAGGAAAATCTTTATTGTTTTCTCCAAGCTTTTTGAAGGAAAATCTTTGTTTACTCCTCTGCTCCCATTGCCTTGCATCAGACCTAGTATGTAACAGGCAGGTTGATAAAGATCTGAAGGAATGATAAGGAGCAGGCAGCCTCGGAGTAGCTGGCAGGCATCTCACACCACCAAGTGTCTGTCATCTTTCCTGTAAAGAAAATGTGTTGCCATCACGTCTCTGGCTGTAATCCTGCAGAGGTTGCCAGTCAGCTGCAAGGTAAAGCTGATGCTCATTCGCGTGGGATGCAAGACCCTTAGTGAACTGAAGTCTCTTGACTTTACCTTCATTGCTTCTTGGAACTTAAGCAGTGTGTGACCCTGAATGTATAGTATTATTTTCATAGCCTTGTGCTATTTGCTGTTTCCATTGCTTTGACCATTCTCTTTCCTTCTTTGTCTTTCTGGAAGATTTCTTTTAAAACTTAGGTATCACTGACATCAGGAAACTTTTATTAATAGCTCCCACTGCCTCCCAACAGACCTCTTAACATACCTTATAATGTATTGATAATATTGTATTTATCCTGCTGATTTGTATTTTGTAATTTTTTGTTAACATGGCTAACTTTTCTACTAGATTGTGGGAATGTAATTTTTGAAGGCAAAGATTGTTTTTATTTATCTTTGGATCCCTGGTGTCTGAGACAGTGCCTAGCTCTTAATTGGTATTTAATATAGATTTAAATAGAACCATCTGAACACTGAATTTAAGATAATAATAGCAGCTTGGCACTTGTAGCACAGTATTTATGGCACCCGCCACATATACCCAGGCTGGCCCAGCCAGCCTAAACAACAGTGACAACTGCAACAAAAAGATAGCTGGGCATTGTGGTAAGCACGTATAGTCCCAGCTACTTGGGAGGCTGAGGCAAGAGAATCGTTTGAGCATAATAGTTTGACATTACTGTGACTCCACAGCATTCTACGGAGGGCAACATAGTGTGACTCTGTCTCAAAAAAAAAGATAATAGCATTTCACAGTTTGAATTCTGTTCAGTAATTTCGAAAAAACAATTGTAGTATCAATTCAAAAGTCTAATCCAGGCGTCCTCAAACTACAGCCCGCAGGCCACATGCCGCCTGCCTAGGACTTTTATCCGGCCCACCAGGTGTTTTTGCCGCTGCCGCCTGTCCTGCTTAACAGCCAACTTGTCCCTGGGCCCGCAGTCTGGCCCGCCAAGGTCTGAGGGACAGTGAACTGGTCCCTATTTAAAAAGTTTGAGGATCCCTGGTCTAATCTATTTTAATTTTGTTTCATTCCTTATCTAAAATTTTGATGTCTCTTGAATTTTTTATTTGATTTAAGCTTTTCTTAATTTTATAACCTTAGTTCTTGAGGAAAAATAATGATGTTGAGTAGTAGTGGAGAGACTAGGTTGAGGTTTGTGATACTGCCACAGGCTAGGAATAGAGAGGCAAGGGAAAGCTGTTCAAATTTTATAAGGAAATTACAAAATTTGATTAGAACATCTCTCATCCACATATGTATTTAACATTATATAATGTGTTTTTTATACTCTATTATGAGTGTGTAAGAGACATTCCATGTTAGGGAAGAATTTTCTAACAAGTTAAAATTCTTGTAAAAGAGAATAAAGCTGGGCACGGTAGCTCACGCCTATAATCCTAGCATTTGGGGAGGCTGAGGTGAGAGCATTGCTTGAGACCAGCTTGGGCAAGTACTGAGACCCCATTTCTACAAAAAAAAAAAAGGCAAAAAAATTAGTCATGCATGGTGGTGAGCACCTGTAGTCCCAGCTACTTGGGAGGCTGAGGCAGAAGGATCACTTGAGCCTAGGAGTTGGAGGCTGCAGTGAGCTATGAGTACACGGTTGCACTTCCCAGCCCAGGCAACAGAGTGAAATCCTGTTTTTAAAAAAGAGAGACAGAACCATTTTGGTCAGGTACAGACAGGGGTTCACCCCCATAATTGAAGCACATCAAGAGGCTGAGGCAGGAGGATTGCTTGAGGCCAGGAGTTCAAGACCAGACTAGTGAGACCCCATTTTTACAAAAATATAAAAAAATTAGCTGGGCACCTATATTCCTAGCTACGTGGTAGGCCAAGACAGGAGAGACTAGTAGCTTGAGCCCATGAGTTTGAGATTTCAGTGAGCTATGATCAAGCCATTGCACTCCAGCCTGGATGACAGACACAGTGAGAATTTTTTTAGTGTCTCTAAAGAAATAAATATAGGCTGATAGAAATTTAAAATTCTTGGTTACATGCAGTGAGGGTCCTGAGGTGTTGGGATGGCATATGAAAAGAAGAGCAACTGAATGAGTACTTCTTAAAAGGAAAATACTATTAAAGAAGCGAACCAGAGGCTAGCCACACCAGGGAAACAAACAGCTCTATCAAGGAATCTGTCCTTGAGAAAGGCAACTATGCTTTCCTTGACAGTTTGGCACTTGTAGCTCAGTGGTTAGGGCACCAACCATATACATGGAGGCTTGCAGGTACGAACCTGGCCCAGGCTTAATAAATAACAATAATGACGACGACAACAACAACAACAAAATAGCTGGACTTTTGGCAAGCACCTGTAGTCCCAGCTACTTAGGAGGCTGAGGCAAGAGAATTGCTTAAACCCAGGAGTTTGAGGTTGCTGTGAGCTATGACGCCACAGCATTCTATAGAGGGCGACATAGTGAGACTCTCTCTCAAAAAATACATAAATAAATAAAATTTTATATATATAGATATAGATAGATAGATTTTTTAGTGGAGAAATTTAATTTTATCTGTGAAAAAATGCAAAAATATTTAAATTCTTTTCCAGTATTAGTGTAGAAGGCAGATATTTTTTAATTTGCTAAAAGTATATAGTTTTTGTTAAAATATACTTGATTTATCTCCTTAAAGTTAAGTTTGAAGACAAGTTTTGCCTTCAGAAATTGAAAATACTTTGGGATATTTTTTTTCCTGTTCTGGATATATCTCTTTTTCTGAGCATGATAATTAACATCATGAAATCAAAAATGTTTTTACAATTAATAGTTTTCTCCTTTTTTGTAGTTCTACTTGTCCAATTCTGAAAAGGAACGTTATGAGAAGGAATTCAGCCAAGAAAGACAACAAGAAATTTTGAGAAGAGCAGCAAGAGCCTTACCTGTCTATACCGTATCAACTTCAAGAAGTAAGAAAAACAAATCTGCAGCTTTCCTGCCAAAAGGAATTTTGAAATATGCTTAGCTCTGCCAGGGTATATTAAATGGATACTATGAATGTCACAAATAACATCCTTAGGAATAAGACTTTCCCATTATCTGCATCATCTGTGGCATTTCAGATACATGTAGATAAATATATCAACATAGATTTTTTTTTTTGAGACAGAGCCTCAAGCTGTCCCCCTGGATGGAGTGCCCTCCAACTCCTGGGCTCAAGCGAGTCTCCTGCCTCAGCCTCCCAAGTAGCTGGGACCACAGGCACCCGCCACAACGCCTGGCTATTTTTTGGTTGCAGCCATGATTGTTGTTTGGTGGGCCCGGGCTGAATTCAAACCCACCACCTTAGGTATATGTGGCTGGCGCCTTAGCCACTTGAGCCACAGGTGCCGAGCCATCAACATAGATTTTTATGGGGTTTACTATAATATGAATCTCTCTTCTCTGCCTGTTTTTCCCCTCAATTCTGTCTTCATTGCTAATGATTTCAAATATTCTCAGCAGTTTATCATTTGGAAATTAAATTTCAATATTGTGCTTCATCTCTGAGTAATTAAAAAAACTCAGAGAATGTGCTCAGAATGGGGAGATGTAAAAGACACAAAGGGGAAGAAATGTGTTGAAGTTTGTAAGAGTAGTATTCTAGAGATAGGCTGTGAACTGAGTTTGGCCTGGCTGTGGGTGGAGCCCATGGTGTTTCCTCTGTGCCGCCTTTTCCAGGGACATGTACAAACTTTCCTTTTCTTAGGTTTGAGTCTTGTGAAGGGAAGTGTCTATGAGTGGCCAAGCTAGTCATTTAACAATAGGAAATTTTTAAAATTATGTATTATATACGGTTCTAATTGGTTCAAATGCCAGATAGTATAATAACAGTACCTACACAGCTATTCTCTTGTAAGTACTTTACACATATGACCTCATTTAAACTTAAGGACAACTCCGTGAGATGCAGAATGTAGTCCTCATTGTTTTACAGATTAGAAAACTGAGAGACGGTAAGGTTAAGTCATATAAGTAGAAAGTGTGCAAACCTAGGATTCAAATCCAGGTGATCTTACTCCAGAACCCACTAGGCTTCTCAGCTCCAGGAGGAAGTAGGAATTTTACCTTTGCGTAGCTAGGTACAAGATGTAACTCAAGGAAGTTTAAAGTGTCTGCAAGGTTCTATGTAGGAGAAGATATTTAACCAATTTTTGATTCACTAACACAGTCTTTTTTTTTTTTTTTTTTGAAACAGAGCCTCAAGCTATCCCCCTGGGTAGAGTGCTGTGGCATCACAGCTCACAGCAACCTCCAACTCCTGGGCTCAAGCCAGTCTCCTGCCTCAGCCTCCCAAGTAGCTGGGACCACAGGCGCCTGCCACAACGCCCGGCCATTTTTTGGTTGCAGCCATCATTGTTGTTTGGCGGGCCCCGGCTGGGGATTCGAACTCGCCACCTTAGGTGTACGTGGCTGGCGCCTTAGCCAATTGAGCCACAGGCGCCCAGCCAAGAACATTCTTTTTAGTAAAGTATCACAAGAATGAAAAAGTGTATTCAAAGCCAATAAATGAACAAATACACACCCACAGAAGAGAAAAACATAATTAAAATCAAGTGGAGGGGAGGGGAGGGGAGACAGAAGGACAGAGGAGGATTGGTGTGTTCCCACCTAATGGGCACAATGTAAGAGGATATGACACACCTACTGGTACAACTACAACTTGGACTTTACTTAACAAACAATGTAAACTAATTGTTTGTATCCCACATATTAATCTGAAATTTAAAAAACGTTTGTTTGGTGTGAACAATGCCTATAGGTGTTCATTTTGCAAACAAAAACTTGACCGTGTGTTATTGGTGTGCTACCTGACTTGAGTCTGTAATTATCTTACAGTTCATTCTCTGCATTTGTCATAGTTGTGCCTGAAGTAATTTGTACAAATAGTAGATTCTCATGGGAGTATATATAATCATGGAGTATGATAAATTCAAAGAGTCATCTAGTTCAGAAGACTTTGCCATTGTTAGAGAATTTGGATATAGAGGTAGCTTTAAAAATACTGCTCACAAGAAACGTTAACTATCAAGTATGTCACAAACTGATTTGGAAAATGAAAATGTAGAACCTCAGCAACTTCAATGGAGAGAAAATTTGAATCTAAAAATACATGATTTTAATGTCAGCATTTCAGGAATAAGTCAGTATTCGGCTCAGCACTTGTGGCTCAAGTGGCTAAGGCACTAGCCACATACATCTGAGCTGGCAGGTTCCAATCCAGCCTGGGCCCGCCAAACAACAATTACGGCTGCAACAAAAAATACTGGGTGTTGTGGTGGGCGCCTATAGTCCCAGCTACTTGGGAGGCAGAGGCAGGAGAATCACTTGAGCCCAGGAGTTGGAGGTTGCTGTGAGATGTGATGCCACAGCACTCTACCCCGGGTGACAGCTTGAGGCTCTGTCTCAAAAAATAAAAAACAAAGTCAATATTTATAACAGATCATCAGTTTTAGTAGTCTTTTAGCCATTCTTCTCAGAACATTTGGTTAATCATATTATACAACTCGGGAGGAAGAAGTGTTTCTGATAAACATCGATTCCATTTCACTGAAAGGCATTTTCCACCAAAGTATAGCAGTCCCAGGGGGTGCCCATAGTCCAGTGGTTAGGACGTCAACCACATGCACCAGGGTTGTTGGGTTTGAACCCAGCCTATCCCTGCTAAACAACAACAAAAAATAGCTGTGCCTTGTGGTGGGCACCAGTAGTCCCAGCTACAAGGGAGGCTGAGGCAAGAGAATCTCTTGAGCCCAAGAGTCTGAGGTTGCTGTGAGCTGTGATGCTGTGGCACTCTACAGAGGGTGACAAAGTGAGCAGTCTAAAAGGAATATGGCAAAACTCCCATAGGAGATGTGTTGTTTGCACAAAACATAAAAAGGAAAGCAAAACACAGTATCAGTGCATACCATGTTATGTTGGATTATGCATGGAACCATGTTTTGAGTTGTACCATACAAAAAAGGATTATTGGGCTAGGCGTGGTGGTTCATACATGTAATCCCAGCACTTGGGAGGCCAAGGTGGGTGGATTGCCTGACCTCAGGAGTTCAAGAGCAGCCTGAGCCAGAGCAAGACCCTGTCTCTGAAAAACAGCTGGCATTGTGGTGGATGCCTGTAGTCCCAGCTCCTGGGGAGGCATAGGCAAGAAAATGAGTTGCTTGAGCCCAAGAGTTTTAGGTTGTTGTGAGCTATAACACCACAGCACTCTACCAGGAGTAACAAAGTGAGACTCCATCTCAAAAAAAAGGATTATTAAATTTTTATTGATGGCAGACCTTATTTCATATTAATCTTTTGTTTGCATATTACTTTTTTAATAAACATGAAATATTAAACTGAAACCAACTTGGGTGAATCATTTTGATTAGTTAGAATCCAAACAACATCTGATAGTGTGGCATGTACCCTAAAGGGTGTTGCAATCTGTGCATGCCTCAATTGGAAAGTTTCATTTCTGAGCACTCCGTCATCAAATGGTTAATCTGTATAATCAAGAGATTAAATGAGGAAATCTCTAAAGTCCTCTTTCTACATTAAAAGGTTTTACCTCTAATGCCTAAACCAGGCAAAGTATTATAGAAGGCCCTCAATAAAGTTTATTTAATAAGTGGACATTTGTGTAAATTTCCTTTGTTTCAAAATTTTCATTAAAATTCTGTAAGAATTACCTGTCCATGATTTAAAAAAACTTTTTTGAGTAGCACCGAATAGTGAGTCTACCCCTCATCTTTGGCACCACTTCCCAGAAGCTACCACCTTTTCTTGTGTAGCTGTGAGAAATGTGTCATACACGGCCTGAGTATTACAAAACTGACATACACTTAGCATATTTTAACAATTAGAGTGGATGGATATTAACCAATACAAATTTGATTACCTGGATAGAACTTTTTCTCATCTCTAGTTTCTGACATTGCATTCCAAATATACTTTGTCTCTCTCTTATGTATATTAATTCACATCTGGAAGATACATGCACTGGGATATGGTATATAGAACCATAAATACAAAAAGTATTCTTTTCCTTTTGGAGATGAAAACTTACTACAAACATATACTGTTATATGATTTGCCTCTTTTTTTCCATTTAATGTGTTTGCATTTTTGTGTTCTAGGATTGTCAAAACCCAATTTATATTATTATTTATTTTATTTTTTTTGTGGAGACAGTGTTGCTCTGTTGCCCAGGCTCGAGTGCCATGGCATCATCCTAGCCTTATAGCAACCTCAAACTTCTGGGCTAAGTGATTTTCCTGCATCAACCTCCTCAGTAGCTGAGAATACTGGCTGGTGTGTGCCCCGACACCTGGATAGTTTTTCTGTTTTTTGTAGAAATGGAATCTCACTCTTGCTCATGGTGGTCTCAAACTCCTGACCTCGAGGGATCCTCCTGCCTCGGCCTTTAGAATAGTAGATTATAGGCATGAGCCACCACACTCTGCCTGACTTTTCAGTTTTGCTCTTTGTGTGGGGTAGGGATAGGAGATAAAAAGGTTTCGTTTTTTATTTAACTTAAATTTTTTTTTTTTTTTTAAGACAGAGTCTCACTTAGTCTCCCTTGGTAAAGTACCATGGCATCACAGCTCACAGCAACCTGAAACTCTTGGGCTCAAATGATTCTCTTGCCTTAGCCTCCCTAGTCGCTGAGACTACAGGCACCTGCCATAGCACGTGGCTTTTCTGATTTTTTTTTTTTAGACACAAGGTCTTGCTCAGGCTCAGACTGGTCTCCAACTTGTGAATTCAGGCATTCCACTTGCCTCAGCCTCTCAAGAGTGCTAGGATTACAGGTGTGATCTAGCATCTGGTCAAAGTTTTGTTTTGTTTTTGTTTTTTTCAATAAAGTTATTTCAGAATTTCAAACAAAATTCATAAGAATTCTTCAGGTCCAAAATTTGATATTATCATACACATTGTTGTATAATAGAGAAAATCACTGGATTTAGGACTTAGTAAATCTAAATTCTGGTCTAATTCTATTGTTTACCATGGTATTTGTGATGTTGTATGACTCCTTTATTTGCTTTGAGTCTTTTTCATCTGAAAATTGAAAGACACACTACATTTTTTTTTCTTTTTTTTGAGATAGATTCTCACTTGGTCACCCTTGGTAGAGTGCCATGGCATCTTAGCTCACAGCAACCTCAAAATCTTGGGTTCAAGTGATCCTTTTGCATCAGCCTCCCAGGTAGCTGGGACTATAGGCACCTACCATAATGCCCAGCTACTTTTAGAAATGGGGTCTCACTCTGGCTCAGGTCGGTCTCAAACTCAGGAGCTTAGGCAATCTACCCACCTAGCCTCCCAAAGTACTGGTTTTACAGGTGTGAGCCACCACGCCCAGCAGTAAACTACATTTCTGATTTTCTGTCCTGTCACTTGATGTTTTCATTTGAAAAGCTACCTAGTACCTTTTGGCATCATTTTAACATTAACTGTCAATTACCCAGTTGTTTATTAGAAAAGTAAAGATAAGTTTTTATAATCAAAGTAGTTAAGCTTGTACATGTATATCCTTCAACATGTTCCTTTTTCTTCTTTTATACAGCTATCAGATACTGTGAAAAATGTCAGTTGATTAAACCTGATCGGGCACATCATTGCTCAGCATGTGACACGTAAGTGTTACTAATTTGCTTTCCTTTAAACCTTGCACTGGAAATTAGTGATGGGAGAACAGAAGGGGAAGAAACACTCTGTATGTTTTGTGGTTAGCAAAAAACACTTGTCCTTTCTCATTATTTGCCATGTACACAGGGCTAGTGGAAATATTATGTAAACTAGAATATAAATATACTCAGAAGTAATCTTTGATAATTTCTATGCCAGTTGATAGAATTTTCTTTAACTTTAAATATGCTTTCTGTGCTTATGCTTGGTAAGTGTATAATATTGATAAGCAAGTACTAATAACCCCCCTTTATTTACTGGATTAACAAGGCCATAATGACAGGTTTTTTATTTATATTAATACTGGTATTAAAACCTAACAAAGCTACCAAAATAATTTTATTATTATGTTTAATTACCACCTGTGACGTTTCTCCCAGAAAATTTTGAAAAAAATTTGAGCCTGTGTGTACATGTGAGAAGATAACATGTTGAAGAAAAGATCACTAGTTTGGGGATCCCAGCTAAACCTTGATTTTTAACTAAACAAGCTACTTAGCTTTCTGGGTATTAGAATACTCGTTTGTTATATTATTTGAGATAATCCACAGTCTAACTTTATACAAGTATAGAATATGTATATTAGCAGGGAGGAAATTTTGAGTTTTGTATTGTTATTCCTTAAATACAGTCTTCTTATCCATTAGGTAAAATTTTACAAAATATGTGGAAAAAATAATCATTTTCAAGCCCATCATTGTTAATATTTTGACTTATTTGCTTCTAAAGTTTTATTTTTATGACCTGCATGTGTTTAAAAAACATTGGGATCATTTGTATTCCATGTAATCTCCAACATACCAATTACTGTACAGGAGATCTCAATATTAGAATGTCATTTGTTGTCGTCAAATGGAACTGAATATGCTTAACTGAATTCTCATAGTAGAAAAACATGAAAGTACTTGTGGAAGTATGAAAATTATCTCTAATGAGTTTATTCTTATAAAATGTAGTTACAAAGAGAAAATGTTAAGTCAAAAGAAAATTATGAGAAATTAAAGTTAGGGGAAATTTTTGCATAGATTTTCTTATGCTTATTTGTTTCTTAGATGTGTTCTTAAGATGGATCATCACTGTCCTTGGTATGTATAAAAAACAGAAAATTGCATTGAGGGGGTGGGGAGGTGGGAAGGAGAGAATTTTTTTTTTTTTTTTGAGACGGAGCCTCAAGCTCTCCCCCTGGGTAGAATGCCATGGCATCACAGCTCATAGCAACCTCCAACTCCTGGGCTCAAGCGAGTCTCCCGCCTCCACCTCCCAAGTAGCTGGGACCACAGGCGCCCACCACAACGCCCGGCTATTTTTTGGTTGCGGCCATCATCATTGTTTGGAGGGCCCGGGCTGGGGATTCAAACCCGCCACCTTGGGTGTACGTAGCTGGCGCCTTAGCCGATTGAGTCACAGGCGCTGAGCCTTCCTCTGCTTTTAAAATCAAGAAATATTGATGTTTATGATAAATTATCCACTTACATATATATAATATATATGTATGTATATATATACATATAAAACAATAGCATGCAAATAAATTGTGTTTATCAATTCTATTTAGAAGATTGAAACTATATCTAATTTTACCATTTTCTTAGAAAAATGTTTTAATAATTATAAAAATGATTTTTATTAAACCTATAAAAATAACCTAACTTGTATAAAAGTTAGTAAACTTGTGAGCGAATTTGGACAGTGGGTTATATGAAAGGAAATAATGTCTTGCAAAAATTAAACTCGATTAAGATCCAATTATTCACCTATGTTTCTCCATGACACACTCATGGTGAAATATATTTTAATACACAACAAGACTTTAAAAAGTTTTATCTCAGGGCGACACCTGTGGTCAGCGCCAGCCTCATAGGGTGGGGTGGGTTTGAACCCAGCCTTGGCTAAATTGCAACAAAAAATAGCCAGGCGTTGTGGTGGGTGCCTGTAGTCCCAGCTACTAGGGAGGCTGAGGCAAGAGAATTGCCTAAGCCCAGGAGCTGGAGGTTGCTGTGAGCTGTGTGACACCACAGAGGACAATAAGGTGAAACTTGCCTTTACAAAAAAAAAGAAAATTGTATCAGTGTCTCAAACTATATGATAGTTGCTCATAAATCTTTCTTTCAACTTCTTGAATACCCAATACTCATCTTATAGGTTTTTTCACAACTCTTTCCCCTTATTTTTTTTTTATTTCTTACATCTACCTTTCTTCTATGACTTGCTCTCTCCCTCTCAGTGTCAAAATTCTTCTAGAGCCCTTTCCAATTACTGCCATCTGCACTTCCTGATGTACAACATAGTGGCCAGGACTCTAGGGAAGAGAGAACGCCTATTCCTAAGACATTTCCTTTGGTTTGATGGGCAGGGAGTCTCTGGCTGCTCTTGAGTATATTTTAGTCAAGGTAAAAAGATCCATGTAATAGTACACATATAATATATACATACATGGGATTTTATTCATCTGTAATTAGCTTTCTTATTCAATAAATGGATTGTGAACTCCTTCTTTAATATTATGTATCTATATTACTGGTTTCAATGACTGGTATTCCAAAACGTGCTTGTCCCTTCATATAAGGCAGTGGTTCTCAACCTTCCTAATGCCATGACCCTTTAATACAGTTCCTTATGTTGTAGTGATCCCCAACCATGAAATTATTTTTGTTGCTACTTCATAACTGTAATTTTGAATTATAATGTAAATATCAGATATGCAGGATGTGTTTTCCAATGGTCTTAGGTGATCCCTGTGAAAGGGTCATTCAACCCCCAAAGGGGTTGTGACCCACAGGTTGAGAATCACTGAATAAGGCTAAGTTTTTCCAATATTTAACCAAATAATACCCATTAATGTTCATTTTTGAAGCCTCATGTATCTAGAAGAAAACATAAAGGAAAGGTAATAGTAATTTTTAAATTTTTACACATATGATTTTCCCTATCAATATGTAGCCAGTTTTTAATCCCTGGAACAACATACAAGAATATTATTTTTCCCATAATGTTAGATTTTGGTAACTATTTTTCTTTATTGCATCTAGTTATTTCTCAAAGTGATAGGATTAAACATTGCCTTTCATTTTAATTTTTATTCATTTTTACTATTAGATGTCACCTACCTTTACTATTTTAAAAACATGATTTTCCCACAAAAGCCTTAATTAGTTTATTTGTAATTGTGGTTCCCATCCTTATGAAAAATTTTCTAGAATTTTGATTACTACTGACTGTATAATTGAACTGCACTGCTCTGTATGTTAGCAGGTTGGTTGAATTTTATGTTTTTGATCATTAAAAAACAAACAATTAAATCTAGTCAAATGTGATGTTTCTTTGAGAGATCACAAACTCAACTAAGTTCAAACTTAAAACTCCACGAAAGATTTCTCCGCCAAGACAGAATTAGGAGGAGTGTTCTGCATTCCTCGGTTTGTTATGGTGAAAGTGCTGGCAGTGGATGTTCAGGTGCAAGCAGAAGCTTTGTACAGATAGAGCTAGTTAAGAAAAATACTAAATAATTAGATGAAACAATCCCATTGTGCCTTTTTCCTAAGAACAAAGCAAACAAACAAAAACAAAATCGCTCCCATGCCACGCCACAACATCCACTCCATAATCTCATTGCACTGAATTCTAGAGAAGGGCACTTATGCAAAAGGGAAGTCCAGAACTCTTACCGCAGGAGATAGAATCTGTCAGCACAGCACTCACTTTAACACACACAAAACATTCTCATTGAATTGTTTTTGTTTCTTTGTCTAATTTACTCTGTTGTGGATCAGTCTCAAATCTCTAGCTCTCGTCCTCATCACCCCACTGAATTTCCCAACCTTCCCTGAACATCCCCATCTGGTTGTCATCCTTTTGCCCTAATTCCTAATGTCTGGAAACAAACTCATGATCCCTGCCCTCCACCTCTGATCAGCACCTCCCTCAGACTTGCCTGTTTCTATTCAGCATTGTTGTCCTATTTGTTCTGGTTCAAAAGCTCTTACTTTCTCCCTTATTCAAACTTATTTCTGTGTTCAGAAGATATATTTTTGCTTGTGTGCTGATGTCTCTGTCTCTAACCTTTCTTATTCATTCCAATGATCACTATCCAAATAATAATGATTATGACCCTAGTTCTTTAACAACAGAAAAGGAAAAAGTTCTTAAACTTCCCTCACTGTCTTTAACACACTCCCTGCCCATTCTTCTTGAGTAGAAGCTTGGTTGATCTTAAAAAATAAATATCGTCATCTTTTAAAAAAATAACTATTATTTGTCCTCCTTCCTGGCAATGATGTGAATACTAATTAAAATATGGACTCATAGGCCTGATATTAAAAACCTTTATAATCCATCACCATGTTAACTTTTCATGTGAATATCCACTATATACCTACATACATATACAATCAGCAACCCTGAAATACTATCCAAATATTGGATGTTCTATGTGTTATCCAGTCTTTTAGACCTGCCAATACTAGCTTTCTATAACCACCAATTATTTTCACATTATTTTTATTTTATTTTTTTTTTATTGTCGGGAATTCATTGAGGGTACAAGAAACCAGGTTACACTGACTGCATTTGTTAGGTGAAGTCCCTCTTATAACTGTGTCTTGCCCCCAAAAGGTGTGTTACACACCAAGGCCCCCACTCCCTCCCTCCCTCCTTCTCTCTATTCTTCCCTTCCCCACTCCCTACCATTTACTAAGTCATTAATTGTACTCATATAAGAACTGAGTATATAGGAGTCATGCTCCTCCATTCTTATGATGCTTTACTAAGAACAGTGAGTTCCACTTCCATCCAGGTTAATACAAAGGATGTAAAGTCTCCATCTTTTTTTAATGACTGAGTAGTATTCCATGGTATACATATACCATACCTTGTTAATCCATTCCTGGATTGGTGGGGATTTAGGCTGTTTCCACATTTTGGCTAATGCAAATTGAGGTGCAATAAACAGTCTAGTGCAAGTGTTCTTAGATAAAAGGATTTTTTCCCTTCTGAGTAGATGCCCAGCAATGGGATGATAGGATCATATGGGAGGTCTAGCTTGAATTCTTTGAGGGTTCTTCAAGATGGATAAAAGACCTAAATTTAAGGCATGAAATGATAAATATCCTCAAAGAAAGCATAGGAAAAACACTTGATAATATTGGGCTGGGGAAAGAGTTTATGAAGAACACTTCCGTGGCAATTACAACAACAACAAAAATAAATAAATGGGACTTATTTAAACTGAAAAGATTCTGCACAGCTAAGGAAACAACAACCAAAGCAAATAGACAACCTACCTACACAATGGGAAAAGCTATTTTCATATTTTGAAACAGACAAAAGCTTGATAGCTAGGATATATAGAGAACTCACACTAATCCACATGATAAAAGCTAACAAATCTCATATATCAATGGACAAGAGACATGGATAGAATCTTCTCTAAAGAAGACAGATGAATGGCTAGCAAACATGAAAAAATGCTCATAGTCCCTAATTATTAGAGAAATGAAAATCAAAACCACCCTGAGATATCATCTAACCCAAGAGAGAGTGGCCCACATCACAAAATCTCAAAAGTGCAAATGCTGGGATGGATGTGGAGAGAAAGGAACACTTTTATTTTGCTGGTGGCACTGCAAACTAATACAACCTTTTGGAGGTAATTATTTTCATATTTTAAAGCTAAATCCAA
>CAUYQV010150763.1:0-21119 GCA_963574575.1 Galagoides demidoff | reverse complement strand
TATCTTACAGGGGTACAAGTGAAACTCTCTAAGAGTAGAATCAGAACGTTTTAAAACAAGAACTGAGAAAACGACATGAAGGCTGTGTTGATCAGTTTGACGGAAGTATTTCGGATTGCATGTGAAAACCCCACACTGTACCCCAGAAGTGCATTAATGTACATAGTTACCATTCAATAAAATAAAAAAAAAATTAAAAAAAGATATAATTCTTCCTTAGAAAGTCAGTGTGGCTTGGCACTTTGGGCATTGCAACAATACATAGGGTTTAAAGTTTATTAGGATGGTTTCACTGACAAGAAATGGAAATACCTACAATCTACAATTTTTTTTTTCAGACAGATATTAGAAAGGGAGTACCTCAGGCTAGGTTCCCCAAAGCAGACAGTGAAACAATAAATAAGCCATTAATAAGATACCAGGGGACATCGTGGCAGTGAAATAGATGCCAAGCAAAGTAAGCAATGCTCCTGAGAAGGCAGCTCCAGCCTGATCCCGTGGGACCCAGTGGAAGGAGAGGGCCAGTTGTCACAGTATTACTCCATCTGAGCTTTGTATCACCGGACTTGTCAGCTGCACTATAGTTAGGTCTAAGTGGCATGATAAAATTCCCAAGCATTTCTAGCTCTTTGCACCTTCAGGATTTTAGAGGATTTGGTAAAAGCACTAACAGTGTCCTACTTCTTGTAATCCTAAAAGGGAAAGTACAAGAAAATCCTTTTTTGGTTATGCTTATTAATTTGTGTGGAACATTAATAAGGGAGAAATAAAATAGAAGAGAACTTGGCTACATTTTAAGAATGAAAGCATAAAAAGATACTATGTTATAATCCTGGCAACTGTATGTACTTTTCATGGAAGTTTCTCTCTGAGTTAGGACCAAACAGGGACAATTATTTACCCACCACGGTGAAAGAACAATCATTCTCATAACGTCCCCATTGATTCTGATACCCCCAATCTACATTACTCAGAAGTGTAATCAGACATAGCCAAGAGGAAGAGAATCTCAGAACTAATATCACACTCAAAAAACTGTAGATGACTTATAGATTGTGGTTTTGAGGGGGCAGGGAGCTAGGAGAGACCACAGAAAATTGATGAACAAGAAAATTTTTCACAGCGAAGCCATGAAAAAGGTAAAGAGAAGGGCAGCGCCTGTGGCTCAAAGGAGTAGGGCACCAGCCCCATATGCTGCAGGTGGAGGGTTCAAACCCAGCCCCAGCCAAAAAAAAAAAAAAACCCTACAAAAAAATAATTTTAAAAAATTGTTAAAAAGGTATAGAGAAGAGGTTCAGGAAAATAAGCCAAAATAAGAAGAGCAGGTAGTTGTTGGTAAGGTAACAGGAAGAAGGAGAAAAAACTGGAAACATAGGTCAGAATATTTTATTGATTTTTAAATTCACTTCAAAGGCCAAGTGGAAGTTGCGGACCAGGCAAAGAACAAGAGATCCTTGTATGTGTTTGCTTCAGGCAGTAAACTCAATTTTCAATAAAATACCTACAAACGACTGTTTTTATCAAAGTTAGAATATTAACAATAATGCATGCAAATACCATGCATTTAAAGAAGTGACTTAGTCACCCAGGGCGTAGTATCTGAGGACTAAAACTGATACAGTAATGCTTTTGATGGGAAAAAGAGAGAATATCGCATTTTAAGGATGTATTAAAGTAGGGGGGTTAATTTGATAAAAAATAACAAAATTAAGAGAGACATTAACAAAGCTATGAAATCAAACTTACAAATTAGAACAGCAAATATTCGAATTCAGAACACCCATCAAAGAAAAATGAGCAAAAGAACGTGGTAACGTGTGAGGATGACCAAGTGAAGATGTAATCATTTGAGCTCTGCTAGCAACAGCTAGGTGACCACTTCTTGGTCTTTCAGTTTATTTTTGTGCAAAATGAAAGAAAGTATAGAATTAACTAGCCTTGTAGGTCCTTTCTGGCTTGATCATTCTATGTGAAGCGAAGACTTTTACGTGAGGGAAAGATCGGTGGTGACGAGTGTATCTTTTGTAACATCCAGACCAATTGCTGGTGATTCAGAAGCACAAGACATGTGGCTTATTAATGATCCTAAGTCTGGAAACCAGGCTGTGTTTTCTTTTCTTTTTCATGTTTTTGAAAAGCATTTAATTCTCTTTTGGGGTACTCAGGGGACAATAATTTAGATCAAGACATTAGAATCATATTTAATAAACCTAATGAAGGTTTATTAAACCAGGCTCCAGATTTCAGTGCTGATGTGGATAATGGACTTGATGAAATGTGTAAGCACCTGAATGACAAATGTGGAGAAGTCACTCCTTGATCGTATTTCACATGTCTGCTGTCCCTACAATTTGAAAGCCCTTGATGCTGGTTTCTATTCATCAGTTCTATTTTTAATGCAGATGCCTAATATCATGTAACTTTCCCATCTTATATCCTAAATACAGCATCACTAATTTTCACAGGGCAACAGGCAAACATGACTGATAGCATGTCCTAGGTCTAGAAGCAGCACAGAGAGTGCTTTCCTAATTAATTGAGACTCCAACAAGAACACGTGTTTGCATGGCATTACAAGGAAGAACAACAAGGGTTCATTTCCGCTTGTACCCAACGGTGAAGGGAGGAAACCAGAACCTTCTCTGTAATGTTGGGCAAAGGAAGATTAAAAAGTGAATCCATTTCAAATTCAGTCTGTTTGGCAACCTTTAATTCATAATTAACTGGTGTTCCAGGGTAGATTAATTACATGGTACTCACCATGCAATTATAGGTGAATTTATTTATTTTTTATTCCGCAGCATTCCAAGTGGAGCTCACCATACACGTTAATTACTTTTGGATGCACTAAATGTAATTTCCTTATAAAAGGTAGGCCGCTGTAATTACCAAGTACTTACATTTAACAAGTATGTATTTCTCAGACTGAAGCAGCAAGGTACAGTGCAGATAACAGTATTTTAAAGCTAAACTTGTGTTTAAATCCTTGAGTTCTATTTTTTCCACATTATTATGGACTTTTTTGCTAGTCAGTAGGAGTAGAGTTATTGCACTGATTAAATGGAACAATCTATTAATTTGTCCTCCATGTTATATACAGCATGAGAGTAGATACACAATGGTTGTTCACCATTCCCTTTTTTTTTTCTTTCTTTCATTTTTTATTAAATCATAGCTGTGTACATTAATGCAGTCATGGGGTACAGTGTGCTGGTTTTATATACAATTTGAAATATTTTCATCAAACTGGTTAACGTAGCCTTCAGGGCATCCTCTTAGTTATTGTGTTAAGACATTCACATGTATCTTTGTAAAATGAACCATAGGTGTGGTCCCACCAAACACCCTCCCTCCACTCATCCTCAAAAGACACCACTCTGATTTTTTTTTTTTTTTTGAGACAGAGTCTCACTATATCACCCTCTGTAGAGTGCTATGGCATCACAGATCAGAACAACCTCAAACTCTTGGGCTTAAGTGAATCTCTTGCCTCAGCCTCCTGAGTAGCTGGGACTATAGGCATCTGCCACAACACTTGGCTATTTTTCTTTTGTTGCAGTTGTCATTGGTGATTAGCAGGCCTGGGTTGGGCATGAACCCTCCAGCTTTGGTGTATGTGGCCGTCGCCCTAACCATGGAGCTACAGTTGCCGAGCTGCCACTCTGATTTGTAATCTGACTATTCTGTTTCTTCTACCTGAGAAAATATTTATGTGTTTCTCCAACTGTTATGTTCTATCTCTTTTTGCTGCTGTTTTTAAGATCGAGAACAGGGATCAGCAAACTTATGGCCATCGGGGTCAAATTTACCATCCTCCCTTCCCTGTCACTGACCAGTTATATCACTGTAGTTTTACTGGAACACAGCCATGCTCATTCACTTATGTATTGCTCACGGCTATGATCACACTACAGCAGCAGAGTTGAGCAGTTGTGACCAAAAACCACATGACCCACAAGCTCCAGTGTACTTTTCCTCTCTGGCCCTTTACAGGAAAACTTTGCCAATTTTTAACAGAACCCCAGATAAAGTTATATCCTCTGCGACGCTTTTCCTGACCAACACCATGCATATTTCTGTATTCCTTGGGTGTAGACTAACTGTATATTAACATGAGCACCTAGAAGTGTAGATTGCTTTGTAGTCTTCCCTTTCCTCTATCTGTTTAACATAATATCTGACACTCAAATATTTTTGTTTAAGGTTTAAAATCAATTATTGAATGTAGAATCTCCTAAAACAAATACAGATGGCTCTCCCTGTAGGATGGGTGCCTCATCCACGGATTCAATCAACTGTGGATTGCAAAAGGGAGTTGGGTCCTGGCACGATGGCTGGCACCTGTAATCCTAGCACTCTGGGAGGCCGAGGCAGGTGGATTACCTGAGCGCAGGAGTTAGAGAGCAGCCTGAGCAGGAGCGAGACGGCATTTCTACTACAAATATGAAAACGTGTGTTATGGCAGGTGCCAGTAGTCTCAGCCACTCAGGAGGCTGAGGTAGCAGGATCTCTTGGACCCAAGAGTTTGAGATTGCTATGATCTATGATACCATGGTACTCCACTCAGGGCTACAGAATGAGACTGTGTCTAAAAAAAAAAAAAGAAAAGAAAAGAAAAGAAAAGAAAGAAAATGTAGTTGGGCCTAGGATGGTTACATCTGCACTAAACTTATACACACTTTTTTCTTATCGTTATTCTCTAAACACTACACTATAGCAACTACTTAGAGAACATTTGCATTGTATTAGGCAATATAAGTAACACGAAGGTAAATTAGTGCACACAGGGGGGTATGGGTAGGTTATATGTAAATTCTATGCCATTTTATGTAAGGGTCTTGGGCAACCCTAGATTTGGTATCACTCGTAGGTCCTAGAACCAATTTGCCATAGATACCAAGGGATGGTATACAAATTGATGCCAGTATAGACTGAACAAAAATTAACTGATGTGGGGAAAATGGACCTACATACACAAGATCCAATCTGAAAAAAGATCAGAAGGCTAATGTAGACATGTAACCTCAGAACAAAGAGGCAGACCTCTGACAAGAGGAGAAAGGATCCAACAAAATTCAATACTGATTCCTGCCGTGGGCTTCACGTCTTCCATGACCTATGCCAGGTTTGTTTCATAGTTTTGTGTATGTACGTGGTTATGTGTGGCTTTTACAGCATAGAATAACATTTGCTTAGTTAGACTAAAATCTGATGTCAGAAACAATATTTTATACACCAAACTCCTTCCCATTCCTTCCTATTCTTTTCCGGACTTTGTAGCGTAATCTACCTTGTGTACAAAACACCACGATTCAAATTATAACTAATGATTAACTCTCTATTATCACTGTGAATGGATAGTTTATGTATTTAAATTATCCCTAATCTACAGGGTTTTTAATTTGGAGCAGAAAATCTGTGAAATTAAACGTAGAATTACAAAACTCAGATTATTTAAATTTTCTCATGTGAAACCACATCTGTTTTTCCCATTATGATTACTGTTAGTTGCCAATGTTAGATTCTCACATCGGGTGGGAGACAGATAAATAATAAACCTGGCTGAATTACTAGCTGCGTGGTCATTAGCGTATTTGTGTCTAGTAACCAGCATGATCTGTATAAGAGATGCTCCCAAACCAATTTCACAGTCAGCTTTTAATTTGTTCAGCTTTTACTTCCTTGATTGGGTAATGCCAGGATCAGAAAATTTTCTGTAGGTATTGACAGTTTCTTTTAGCTTTAATTTTACTTTCATCTGTAAAATCTGTGAGGGTATTGTGACTTTCCTCTTTATCTAGGCCTTAACAATAGTGGCCACCTCTGTGTTTTAGCTTTTAAGGATTTACAGACTTATTTCAAGGCTGCTCTTTTATATATGTGGATAAATTAGGCCACTATAATTGTCATATTTTTTTTATACTCTTTAATATCTGCTATGAAAAAGTTTACATCTATAAGAGATTAACATCATCGGTGCCCATTGTTGGTCCACCTGCTACAATATGGGTGCGGTCCCCATGTAACACGTTGCTCTCCCAAGACTCCTGGAAATCATACTAATTCCCTGTTGTATTAAAGCCTGAGAACACAGGTATAGCAGAAGTGATTCATGGATGTCCAAATTTAATTGCTATAAAAATGATGGTTATGATCGAGTATGGACTACATATGCACTGAGGTATAACAATCGAAACAGAGAAATTGTGTGGTTATTAAGGTCCTGAACAGCCATGATCCCTGTGCTCACTGCTTAATTATTAGCACCTAATGATAATGCAATACCATTTCGTAGGTGCTGCATGGCCTATTCCTAGAGTAATGAATTCTTGAGTTTGGAAACTTGAAGGTAAAGTTGAGCAACACATGCTTTTGTTGTAAACACCCACAGCTGACTTATCTCCTGGGAAGATGACATTTAGCTCATGCACCTGTGCCAACAGCTCTACCCAAAAGAAACGCTTTGCTGTTCTATTTGAATTCTGTGAGTAATGCCACATCCTTCCAATGAATTGCCTTTTAGAGCGACCCATCCAGAGTAAGTACTGTTCTCTTGAAAACAATGTACTAAATTTCAAGGCAGTTCTGCACCCTGGAGAACCAGGAAAACTAGTGATGTAAGTTGGTGTGAGCATCAGAAGGCCTGAGGAAGGGGTTTGTGGGCGTGGAAAGGGGTTCAGAGGGGGCAATGATGGTGTAATTCTCAGCCTGGAGATCTCTGATGTACAAGGTCAGGAAAAGATGGATGTCCTACTTTAAACAGAGCAAGAAAATTTGTCCTTCCTCCACTTTTCTCTTCTAGAGGGACCTTTCATTTTCTGTCTTAGGCCCTTCATGCTACTATAATAAACTACTAGAAAATCCATGACTTATAAACAACATAAGTCTATTTCACAAATACGGAGGCCAAGATATCCAAGATTTGGGCACCAGCAAATTTGATACCTGATAAGGGTCCACTTTATGATTCACGGAGGGCTATCTCTTCCTTATAACCTCACAGGGTGTAAGGGGTTAGAGGCTCTCTCTTGATCTTTTTCATAAGGGCACTAATTTCATTTACAAGGGCTCTGCCTTCATGAACTTCATGAACCTGCCTTCTCTGCCTTCATGTACTGTTCACCTACCAAAGGCTCCAACTAATATCATCATTTTGGAAAGCAGGCTTTCAACCTATAAATTTTAGGGGGACAGGAACATTCATATCATGGCAGTACTGTGATAAGAACTTTATATTATAAACATATTCAGTGTACTTTGAACATATCTTATATACTTAAATCCTTAATATGTTACAATGTTCCACAGACAATTGAAAGGAATAATAAACCAAGAAGGTGAGTAGGAAAGCAATCCTTGTTAATTCTGAGCTATAGCCATGTAGCAGAAGCTGGCTTTTATGATTAGTGTGTAAAAAAGAATGCAGCTGATTCAAATCACAACATGATTTGCAAATGACTTGCAAAAAATCATTTGGGAGTACTCCAGGCATTAATGTAAAGATGGCTTGGATATTCCTTACTATTTGTACCAGTTTCTCATTGCTACAGTTAGCAAACTGCCCAAAAAAAAAAAAAAGTAAAGGAAAACAACACAGTTCAATTCTGTCATGGATCTGGAGGTCATTATTTTCCACCGGGCTCATATCACAGTGTTGACAGGTCTGGTTTATTCTGGAGGCTTTGTACAGAAAATCCATTTTCTTGCCTATTTCTAGTGGCCACCTATATTTTATGGTCCTTGGTCTCACAAACCTGTACAAGGACCTCTCACAACCTGGTGTGAAGAGGGAGAGTTGACCTGAGTGGAAATGGTAGGAAATGGGGAAATAGACAAAGAAAGACAGAAGCCAAGAGACAGGATGGCGTCGAGAGGACTGATGGAGCTGATGGCTACAATGAGCACCAGAACCCTGGAAACAGCTTTATTTATATAGTATCTTAACAAGGTTGCATAAATCTCAACACGTGGAGTAGAGATCAACCTTAAAGAGGGAAAACTGTGTGCTTGCTGATAACAAGGAAAGTACGCATGGACTATGTGACTTTTGGCAGGTGGAAAGAATATTGTTAAAGGAGCGGAAGTGGCAGGGGTCCCTCTCTGAGCTTGGCCTCCTGCAGCCCGTTCCCCACACCCTGGCCCTTCCACTGTCTTCAAATTGCTTCTCTCCCATAATGTTTTTTGTCATTGCATTGCCTTCTCCCCTGACTTCTTCTGCATGCCGGAATGTGGACGATTGTGATGATATTGGGCCAACCTGGGGCATTTCTCCCTTTGCAATAAGCTTTGTTTAATCCCACCTGCAAAATCCCTTGTGCAGTAAAAGGTGACATTCACAGGCTCCAGAGATTATTATATGGACATAATTTGGAGAGCATTTATTTAGCTAACCATAATATTTTAAATTATTGAAACTTGATCCTCCATATTAGCTTGTTCCCAGAAACGCTTATCAGTGCTATTGGGTTTTTTGTTTGTTTTTATTTTTATTTTTTACCTT
Source organism: Galagoides demidoff (assembly GCA_963574575.1). Lineage (NCBI taxonomy): Eukaryota > Metazoa > Chordata > Mammalia > Primates > Galagidae > Galagoides > Galagoides demidoff. The sequence continues at coordinate 12,619 of CAUYQV010150763.1, read as the reverse complement.
AAAGCAGTGTTTTAGTGTTCTGTTTTTCCAAAAGCATTTACTGGACAACTCTGAGGAATAGCCAATTATAAATAGATTCAGGTAAAATCCGAGGCTATTTTTCTTCTTTTTTTAATATAATATAAAATAAGAAGAATATGTTTTAGTACTCTAAATATTTTCACTTTTAAATTGATACAATAAAGCCAGCATTTAGAGCAGTAACTTTCATTAAGGTTGCATTCAAAGTTCAGAGCATATGGCATTAAGAAGTCATGACTAAATACATGATGTTTCAGTGTTTGGTGGAATTACAGAATAATCTTGTGTGACGTTATTATCTGAAGCAACACAAGTTATCCCTCTGACAGGCAGCAGGTAAAGCAGTCATTTCTAAATATTGAGTTTGGGTTTCATGCTCCATGATAAGATTTGGAATGAGGAAAAGCAAGATAATGTATACAGTCGTGCATAAACTGTCTGTCCCATCCTTCCCTCAGTTTTTCTTTTCAAATAATGGTGGAAAAGATGATGATAAGTAAGTCTTCTTGAGAAATAATGACTCGGTAGCAAATCAATACACACACATGTCCACACACATACACACACACAAACATAAATCCTGGCTTACGCAATTCAAAAATACAGAAACCGATGACCTAGAGTTTGGATTAATTAAATTACTTTTAAAACTCAGAATTAGCATCAATATTTATAATTCTGTAATTCTTTATAATTTACAAAATACCTACACATCCATTAATTAGAGTGTCCTCTCCCAGAAGTAAGCACATAAATAAAATTATAATTATAATTATTATAATTATTCCTGGTTTGTGGGATGGTAAATTGAAGGAGGAATTGTTAGATAACTTATCAAAATTTTACCAGTTGACATGCTCTGTGTCATCCTAAGCTTGTTCTAAATCCTTAACCACCTTCAGAAACTTCCACTCATCATCTTGCACTAAAATGTAGGTCTTTCCTGATTCCTCTGCACGGTTCCCTGGTTCTACCTGTCCCGGTAAAGGGAGGTGAAAGGGAGATGTGCTAATGTGTCCTCTTTGCTCCTTTTCTGTTGCTTTTAGCCCATTTTTTCCTCCTTCTTAAACTAGAGCCTCCAGCTTTGAATTTCATGTCTTCAAGAAAAGAAACAATCATCTATTTTGAGCGCTTTAGAGAGGTCAACAAATATAATGAAAGGGATATGATAGGGCAATTGATCTATGGTTTGGCCTCATAAAAGTCAGTTATACCTATGCATTTCAGAGTTCTGGATAGGAAACCTATTTATAATTTGCATAAAAGGTAGTGAAGACAAGGGTAAACACCTGTTTCAAGATAATTACTAGAAACAATATAGAGAAATATGAAAGGTGTTAGAGGATAAGGGATGAGGTCAACATCATTTTGAATTTAATTACGGTATACAGAAATAATGGTTCCACGTGACTCCTTTATACCCAATATTTTAATACGCTACTCTGTGAAATATCTAGATAATAATTAGAGGTCAGTACTTAATCAACTTAACATATATCAATCCTAGAAAGTGATACAACTCTATTAAAGTATTCCTTGGTGACATATTTTAGCAATTTTGTCCAGAGTAAACTCTCTAACAGTAAAGTACTAAGAAAGGTGAAAATCCTTATAGTATATTGTTGGTAGGAAGGAAAACCAGCATGGCAATAATGAAAAACAGTAGAAAATTTCCATAAAACATTAAAAATAAAACTATCATATGAACTAGCAATCCCACTTTCGGTATATATCCAAAGAAAGTGAGCACACGAGATACCTCACCTGCATGTCCATTGTGGTATCACTCACAATGCCCAAGATTCGGAAACAATCTAAGTGCCTATCAATGTAAGACGGGATGAAGAAAACATGGTTTATATAAATAATGGGATAGCATTTAGACTTGTTGGGTAGGAACCTGTGGCCTTAAGGCTGCATGTGGCCTTCTAGGTCCTTACGTGCAGCATTATGACTAAATCCACATTTTACAGAAAAAATCCTTTCCTTAAAGGGGGACAAGCAGAGAAAGATGAAGCTTTTCTTGCGTCCTTTTGTGCTTAAAAAAAGAGGAATCTTGAAAGCAGAGGGCCATAGATTCCCCACCCCATATTTCATGATCTCACTTATAAGTCCAACTCGAAGAAATAGAATAGAAGAACAGTCTGGAAAGTATCCAGCCACATAATATGAAAAAAAGAGACATACATAGCTGGATAGTTTCTGGACAATCCTTGCATAGACCCCCTTGTTACTAGCACAGGAGGCTTGGGGAAAATGGGAAGATGGTGGTTCGAGGGTAGGAACGTGCAGTTGTAAGATGAGGAAGGCCTGGACACCTACTGTGCAGCATGGTGACTACAGTTAATACTAATCCACTGTATATTTTATATTTGCTAAGAGAGTAGACCTTAAGTAGTCTCATCACAAAAAGGAATAACTATGAAAGGTTATTAGTTTGCTAATTAGTCTGATTAAGAGCATCATTTCACAATGAACACACAGATCAAAACATTATGTCGTAGACTTTGAATACATATAATTTTTATTCACAAATTCTGCTTCAGAAAGGCTGAGAAAAAAAACACTGTGAAAAATGCAAAACGAGAATGTTCCCAATATAAAAAATGATAAATATTTAAGATTATGGATATGCTAATTACCCTTATCTAATCACTGTATTATGTGAACTGATAGTATATTGTTGTTTCCATTTAAAAAGTAAATTAAAAAATATGAAAAAGTATAAAAACAAGGAAAATTACAGATTCATATTCCAAATGAAAATAGCTATAAAAACTCTTAACATAATATTTGCAAATTCAGCTCAGAAGTACATAAAAATAATAAATAAAATATTATGGCAAAGTGGTATTTATCCAATGAATAAAAGTTTGACTTACTCTTTGAAAATAAATCAATACAATTTATCACATTAGAATAATAAAGAAGAGTATTTTGTTAAACTTAGTACATTTGAAAAAGTATTTTATAAATTCAGCACCCATTTTAAATGAAAATTCTTTAGAAAAGTAGATATATAGGGGGATGTCTTAGTCTATTTTATACTGATATAACTGACTGGATAGTTTGTAATGAGTAGAAATTTATTTGTTTCATGGCTGGGAAGTCCAAGATTGAGGGTCTATTTGCTGGGTCATGACATGGCAGAAGATATCACAGGGTGAGATAGAGACATCAAACTCAAACTCACAGCCTCAAATCCTTCCATAATCAGCATTCATCCATCTATAGCCTCTACTCATTAGCCAATTAGAAGAATATATCAAGAAAGATAACTTTGGGTGGCGCCTGTGGCTCAAAAGGGTAAGGTGCCAGCCCCATATGTTAGAGGTGGCGGGTTCAAACCCAGCCCCGGCCAAAAGAAAAAAAAAAAGAAAAAAGAAAGACAACCTTGGCTACACCTGTAGCTCAGTGGGTAGGATGCCAGCCACATACACCGAGGCTGGCCATTCGAACTACGCCTGGGCCAGCTAAAACAACAATGAAAACTGCAACAACAACAAAATAGCTGGGCGTTGTGGCGGGTGCCTGTAGTCCTAGCTACTCAGGAGGCTGAGGCAGGAGAATCACTTAAGCCCAAGAGTTTGAGGTTGCTGTGAGCTGTAACACCACAGCACTTTACTGAGGGTGACATAGTGAGACTCTGTCTCAAAAAAGAAAGAAAGAAAGATAGCCTTAATTTAAAAAAATTTAAAAGCTAGTGTTGATATTGTTTGCAGGTGTAATTTATAACAATTTCAGTATGGGGTTTATATTTGAAAGATGGGGATAGGAATGAGATATATAAGGGATAAAGGGGAAGCTTTAAATTTATCAGTGAATTTTCAGATACTGCAGAGACTGAAAAAGAGATAAAAAGCATATAATAATATATGGTACCAATATTTGTGACCTAGGTGGTCAGGACATTTGTTCTGGTGAAATTATTCTCAGTAATTTTCCATAAATTTAAAATAAACTACATATGTGGGAGGAGATAGAAAGAAAAATTAATAATCTGAGCTTCATAGTCACAGTGAAGTTAGGTCTGGTGGAGGGTAGACAGGTGGAAAGAAGTGGCTCAGGGCAGAAAGCAAGAAGCAAATTGTAATTTCAGATGAGAACTGTTCCCCCAGGAGAACAGACATAGTAAGGAGTTCCTCGTGACCTTTAACTGACCTAGGGCTCATTACCATCTAATTAGCATATCATAGGTGGAACTTTGATGAAAGATTCTGGGGAAGACACATTGCACATGTGTAGAAAGGGAAACTATTATAGAAAGGGTGCAAAAAAATTATGCATATTTTAAGAAAGCAAAAAAGCTAGTAAAATTATAACACTCAAGTTCCGTTTGGTTTCTGCAATTACAAGAGACACAAGATACACTATTGAATGTAACAACCGTTATTGGTATATATTGAGTATATACCAATACTCAATATATAGGGGGATGTCTTAGTCTATTTTATAGTTTTCAATAGTTTTTTTTTTTTCCTTTCTTAAAATATGTGAACTTTTTTTGGCATCCTCTGCATAACCAACATGTTATATAACCCCAACCTGTCAATCACTACAAAAGGCAAGAAAGGCAGCCAATCCTGCCAGGAGAAAGGCGGGACAAACCAGCAAACGCCTAAAAGGCAGCCTGTGCTCAGACTTTAGGGTCTTTCTCCGCTGATGGAGAGTGACCCATCCCCCTCTATCTGGAGCGTATTTTGGCGCTCTGCCCACTTTGTGCAGCTTCCTGTTTCACTTTCACGTCATGTGACATCTTTCCTTTTCCTATGATTAATTGTGTGGATTGCTCTGAGTCTGTGATCACAATGTCATTGGCTCAGCTGGACACCACTACTTATTCTGGACACTGGGAACCAGGGGACCAGGGAACATCCAGGCAAACTTAACAACAGGGTCCTCAGAGGTTTGGCAAATATTGCTAGTCTCCCTTTTTGTTTGCAGAATTAGGAAGAGAAACAGTCACAAAAATAAAACTACATTCCTCCTCCAAACTGTAAGAATCCTATGTGTAACAATGCTATTTCACTCCCTTTTTTATCCACGACTTAGATTCTAAATAATAGTAATTACTTACAACAAAATTACACTGGTGACAAGTTTACAATATATGCTTAAGCCACAACCTATTTTAAAACTCAGGCCCTTCTTCTAATTCTTCTTACTGTTGACACAGAACTATATGATAGTCAAGGTTCAAGTAAATATGTATACAAGACAATTTGGAATTAATAGTTTTTAAGTGTTATTATATAAACATATGATTACAATATATTGATATATATATATAGCAATATATTTAGTGGAATAATTTATAATTATGATAATTATAATTTGTATAATGAGTAAAATATTACACATTTAGTTATTATATTTATTAATAAATGATGAAAATTTTTCAATTTCTTGGAAAGTACAAAAAAAATCTCGGCAGATATTATAGTGATCCATTCTGGCCATTACCAGAAGGATTGGGGTTGAAGCTGAGAAAAATGCGTGTAAAATTGTGTCCCCTTGAACAAAAATAACTCCATATGGTAAAATACTGATAAAGAGAGTTCTGTTGAAAGCTATTCCTGTTCCCAGAAATTAGCACAATAAAGAGTTTATATTAAAATTGAGATAATAGAATCCCAAATTTCCCCCTTTTAATTTTACAGTTGAAAAACCCCTTAGAGGTTGTTTAGCTCTTGTGTTGTTGATGTGGAAAATGAGAATTAGAAAGTTCAGATGATTTTTCTCCAAGGTCATCTGGTACATTTGTGGCAGAACTGGGTCTGGAACACTTATCTTCATCTTTCTGTGCTCTTTCCACGCTGCCAAAGAGAATCCTTGCCATAGGTGGTTTTTATTCTACAAACCAGAATATTTTATAACACAATATAGTGGCTTAGTTGGTAGCTACATGCATAATGTACATTTCAGAACTCATTAAGAATATTAATGTAATTATTAGGAAAAAGGCTTTATTGAAGCATACGCTTCCCCTCCCCCCATTCACTGCATAATCACAGTTTTTTTTTTTTGTTTTTTTTTTTTCCTGAGACAGAGCCTCAAGCTATCCCCCTGGGTAGAGTGCCATGGCATCACAGCTCACAGCAACCTCCAACTCCTGGGCTCAAGCGAGTCTCCTGCCTCCGCCTCCCAAGTAGCTGGGACCACAGGCACCCGGCCATTTTTTGGTTGCAGCCATCATTGTTGTTTGGTGGGCCCGGGCTGGATTCGAACCCGCCACCTTGGGTGTATGTGGCTGGCGCCTTAGCCACTTGAGCCACAGGCGCCAAGCCATAATCTCAGTTTTTAAAGAGAGAAAAATAAGGCTCAGTCAGTAACTTGTAAGACTCGTAACCAGTACAGACTCCATAATTATTTCTATAACAGCCTAGCTCTACATTAGTTAATTCTCTACAACTGAAAGTTGTCAATCTCTGGAAAGGATTAGAAAACCTATCTCCTCTCAAGTACTCTGATTTAATGTTCTCAACATCTGTTATCAACAGAGGACAACAGAGGGAGAAAGTACTCAATTTGTATACTTCCCTGCAAAGGCACTCAAGGCACAGACTAGAATAAATATGACGTTTGTTCTCAGAACTGACAACATTTCTTCATTCTATTTTATGTGGTATTTCATTTAGCTCAACTATCTTTCTTTTTTATCTCTTCCTGGGAGTTAGTTGAATGAAGTTTGCTAAGGACTGGAAGTTTGCTAGTACTGTCATGATATAATGACATAAATTGTTTCAGCACATGGCGATTTGACTACACAATCTGCTTACAGTCTTCCAAGAGCCATGCATATGTTCCCATTGTTACCACAAGAGATTGTGAGTTATTTTCCTTTGTGTCTTGACTTACAGATAAAAGAGAAAACCGTTGAGTTTAGAGCAAGACCATCTTGGGTGTAGGTCCTAGTCAAGATCACCTACCTCTCTGGGCATCAATTTGTCATTAAAATAAAAATTATAAAACCAATTTATCGGGTAGAATTATATATAGTTGCTAGTAACAGAAACTCAAAAAGTAACAGAAGTTTAAGAAAGATTGAAGTTCATACGTTCTTTCAAATAAAAGTTTGAGCAAGAGGCTGAGGATTGATATGGCGGTTAACATATTTTAAAAAACAGCCTTTTTAGCTTTGTGCCCCATGGATTGTGACTTCTACCTCATAATTAGGGAAAGCAGAATTTTGATGTAGAAGCCGAATAAAAGAGGGAATAAACACAGTGGTAATGGATGCACCAATGTTGACTCAAAAAAATTGATATATAGCACAAAAACTTATGTCTCATTGGCCAGAATTAATTATGCGGTTGTACCTACCTACATAGGAGATAGAAAACATTCTAGATGGACTTATGCTCGACCAAAAGTCTGGATTCTATCTTCACAGGAAAAGAATGGAATATATTGGGAGGTAGCTATCATCTCTGCCATATCTACCTTGGAAAATATTGCTAGCTTTCCACAGATATCTGCACTATATTCTCAGACCCCTTGCATTTAGATGTTACTATTTGACTCTGTTTTCCTCTTGCTCTTTAAGGTAATGAGCATTCTCTCTCCTAGAGCACATGGTGCTCTCATCAAACAAGCAGTGTGAACCTTGCTGTCGAGCTTGCTAAAACCTTTGGGCATCTACCTTTTGTGCAAGTGAGAAAAATAATTTAGGGAATTTCAACACCAGACCTTGGACTTATATCTTTAAAAGGAAAAAATATATAATCTACGGAATAGAGTAGAGAAAATGGAAGGGAATTGAATCCCTGCAAAACAATGTAAAGTGAAAATACCTTCTGATCTGATTCCCTTACGCGGGTCTAGGATGTCGGAGAGACACATAATTCTCTAGTTTCCATATATAACAGCAGTTAAGCCTCACTGTCAGTGATACACTTACCCCACAGCACCGATGGACATTCCAGAAAAAGAGTTCCAAAGTGCTTTGAAGGGTGGACTAGGTGCTGGCATCAGGGCACAGCTTCCCAAGGGGAGGACTTTGAAGGGGCTTGTACTGATATTAGTGATATGCAGCAGAGAGGTATGTTGCACTTTTTCTAGGGTGAGTTAGTGAATTTGATTGCCCAACTTCGGTATATATGTCTGTGTATCTATCTATGTACCTATATAATACAAATACGTAGATACTGGATAAACTATTTTATGTATGTGCATACGCACATGTGTAGATATGAAAAATACAGAAGGAAAACTGCTAAAGTGACTGCTGTAAAGACTATGGGTGGAAATATCAGTGTGTGGATACTTCATGTGTTAGTCTTCCTGCTTTAGTGGAGTTTGAATCATTCACAATGTGAAAACGTGTTAATACTTTTTAAAAGGAAAACAGTTAAGAGAACTCTGCCTTGGTAAATTGCTTAAGAATCACTGTCTACACTTTTTATTTATTTATTTTTGGTAGTACCTGCTGTAATTGCAAAGTTAAAAGCATCCGTAGTAAGCGATGTAAAACTGGACAAGTTCATAAAATTAAGATTCTTCTCTTGCCGGCCTACCGTTGAGTTTGGACACCTGAACTGTATAGCATTCTCTCTCCTGTTTTCTGTAAGGTTGAAATGCTGAGTGTCTGACGTTCTCTTTCCTGGCTTACTGGAACCTGATGTGAAGAATCCACCCTCTCCTGAAAATCTGGCAGGTCAATTTTCAGGGAGGGCTTGTACAGTAAACACTTGACACGATTTATTTCTTTTCCAATTGGGAGACTCATCGTCTCCCCCAGGCCCAGGTTTGAATATTTGCACACTGCTTTTATGTCCTTCAAAATCTTGACAGGCATTGGGATTCAGAACATGCCAGCGATGTGTCAAACTGTATCAGTACCTCTGTCTTCAAAAGTGATTGAGTCTATCTTTTAGAATGAGTTCCCAAAGAATGATTCACTCAGCTCACTCACGCAAGATTTCTTTTCCCAAGAGTTTAAAACTTCGTGATAATTAAAACCAGAAATGACTTAGATCAGCCAATCATTTCTCCTCCTTCCACTTTTCACCTTGTAACCACTGTTCTCTATAAAACTGGTCATTCACATGATTTCCCCCATTTCCATGTAACGTGGTAAATACTTCTATCAAAAAGCTATTCTCGTTCTATATATTCTACTTTCATTTAACTTAAAAAATGTATTATCTGTTGGGGGGTGTGTCTCAGAGACCCCAGTCCTAGTTGGGGCTTTCTCTGGTTGCCATTAGCAAGCAGTCTTCAGAAACCTCAGAAAGCTCAGAAACCGAAAGTTCTTAGCCTTGGCCAGCACAAAAAAAAGAAACCGAGCAGCAGTCAAGCCAGTGTACAGGGAGGAAGTCAACACAGCAGTGGCAGGCAATTGGCTGGATTTTATCACATTTAAGTAAATAGGTTAATAAAATACACCTGAATTTATAAGCAGATAGACCATATCTGAGAGAAAAGTGTGGGTCTCTTTCTTGCAAATGAGGAAGGGCACCTTTATGATTTCCCCACGGACTATTTATTTTCCCTGCCCCAGTTTTGCTCTGCCTATTTCAAATGTTTATGCATTTCTAAGTTCATGTTCATATTTCTAATGTTACATAGCTCCTATCCCATAATGGTTCCCACAATTCCATATATAATTGTATGCACGGGTCGTGGCAAATGTAAATGATACTACAATGAATGCCTCCAAATCACCACCTCTTAGAGGGCTCCACCTCTGAATTTTCGGGTGTCTTACTTAGAACTGCCTGTGTTCGTTGTCATCAGAACCCACAGATGCCCTCGTGCCCTCATGGTTTGACATTCAGCTTCTGTGGTCTGCTGTGTGGTCATCTCTGGGGGCCCGTTGTCTAATAGAAGTGCTGATAGCTCTATCTAAAAATCTTGGGCTGGGAAGCTTCCTTTGTCTCAGCAATTGTCTGCTTTTTCCATCACACCTTATTCCTTATCTGTCCCTGACATTACCAACTCGCTTATCCAGAATCTCACTGTCATAATCTCTGCACTCTGAAGAAAGATTGACTTTTCACTGGGTCTGTCCCTCCTTAACTGTGCAATTTTTTTCAAATTGTTTAACCTCTCTGTCCTTTTTTCCCCCCTCATCAGTGAAATGAGGATCATAATGATGCCTGTATCACTAGATCATGTAAGAATTAAGTGATGTATTTTTAAAAGTACCTGAGACATAGTAAATACTCAATATGCATTGATAATTATCACTGCTGTCAACATCTTTATTTTTATCATCATTAATACATCTCCCAAGAATGTAAAGCATTTTCCTCATTCCTATAAATTAGTAGTAGTTTTCAGTGAATTGGTTTATTTTCTTTTCTCTTTACAGACTTTATACCTCTTTCAAGCTGGGCTAAACTACTAAAACTTAATTTTTTTAAAATAAATAAATAATGGCTGTAATGTTAGAAGAAAGAACCCCAAACTTAAAACACCCATTCCATGAGTTTGAGTTAAGTTCACTACCAATTATTGGGATTTATTACACAATAACTATAATTTTGTTAATATCAATATGCTTGTTACTTAATAATGACCTGCGTTAGATGCCACAAGTAGGTCCTCATCAAATACTTGTTAAGTGAATGATAATTATTTTTAAGAATATATATATTTTAGGCTGGGCATGGTGGTTCACACCTGTAATCTTAGCACTCTGGGAGTCCGAGGTGGATGGATTGCCTGAGCTCGGGAGTTCCAGACCAGCCTGAGCAAAAGCAAGACCCCCATCTCTAAAACTAGCTGTGCGCTGTGGCAGGAGCCTATTATCCCAGCTACTTGGTAAGCTGAGGCAAAAGGATCTTTTGAGCCCAAGAGGTTGAGGTTGCTATGAGCTATGACACCATGGCAGTGTATAGAGGGCAACAAAGTAAGACTCTGTCCCCTCCAAAAAAAAAAAAAAGAATATATATGATATATTATTTTCATTAAATATTGAAGCACTAGGATTTATTGAACAAATTGGATACCTCAAATACATTATATATATACATTTTTTTCTATGACTGGGTTACTACGCAGGGCCTTTTATGCTTTATATGTTTTATTCTTTAGAAAGCGATTTTTGCTAAGACAAGGAGCTCCAGTCACCAGCAGCAAAAAGGAAATGAAACTCAGATGCCCCCATCTAGCCCAGGCTACCAGTTCTTTCAAAGTGTTAACCAAGCTTTACATAAGCCACACTCTTCCACTTTTGTAGCTTCTTTTTGTAATTTCTTTTCCATTTGATGTTTATTTTCAAGTGACTCCATTTAGGCTTGGCACCCATAGCTCAGTGGTTAGGGTGCCAGCCACATACACTGAGGCTGGTGAGTTCAAGCCCAGCCCAGGCCTGCTAAACAAGAATGACAACTGCAACAAAAAAAAATAGCTGGGCAGTGTAGCAGGTGCCTGTAGTCCCAGCTACTTGGGAGGCTGAGGCAAGAGAATCTCTTAAGCCCAAGAGTTTGAGGTTGCTGTGAGCTGTGATGCCATAGCACTCTGCTGAGGGTGACATAGTGAGACTCTGTCTCAAAAAAAAAATAAAGTGACTCCATTCAAAATGAAGATAAGAGCCTGGAACATGAGACATCATGAGTCTTTCTGATGGACACAATCCTTTTCCAAAGGTAAAGCAGGAACCTCAATGAGGAGAGAGCACTGAGATGAGAGGGGCGTGCACTGTCACTGAGGCAGGAGCACCGCTGGATGTCTCAGGAACACCAAGACTCAGTGTGGCCACAGGCAACAATGCTCTGAAAACAGATGAGAAAGAGCATCCAGGGGCCAGATTACAGAGGGAGGGCCATGGGGGGTACGTCAGAGAGTGGGTTTACTCTGACTGAGATGGGAGGTCACTGGAAAAGTCCCAGTACGATGAAGCATAACGTCATAGCAGTTTAGGCTCTTTCTGACTGTTGTATCCAGAAGACACTTGAAGGGACCTGAAAGTAGAAGAAGGAAGGCTGGAATGCTATGGAGGTCATCTCTTCTTCTTGTTGCATTCTTTATGTTTATTGATACCCATCTCTCCCCTCTGTTCTATATTAAAACAGGCTTAAAGTCAGGGACCGTGTCAGAGTTACGTCTTGTATCTATTGCAATGATTTTAAGCCTCAAAGAAACATTTTTTTCTTTCATATTTTAAATAATGCATCCCAACATTTGAAAGTCTAGTAAGAAAGGAGCATCCAGCAAAAGATCTGCTGAGAAAGCCATAGCAAGAAACAGAAGGAAACCAGGGCGGCTGATACTGGGGCAACTAAGAATGGGAGGGCTGCTGTATCAGACCCCATGAGGGGTTTCCATTGAATTCAACAACCTTGGGATCACCAGAGCCCTGGGAAAGAACAAAACAGTTTCAGTGGGGTTAGGGGCCAGAATATGTAGCACAATGAGTGAGGTGAGGCACAGACACAGCCAGAGAATCAGCCCACCTCTGAACTCCATCACTCCTGGGATTTTATTTATTTATTTATTTATTTTTGTTTATTTTTTTTTTATTAATTGATAGCTGTATACATTAATGCAAACATGGGGCACATTGTACTGTTTTCATATACAATTTGAAATACTTTCATCAAGCTGGTTAACATAGATTTCATGTCATTTGCTTAGTCATTAAAACATTCAT
>CAUYQV010150762.1:0-11077 GCA_963574575.1 Galagoides demidoff | reverse complement strand
AGGGAGGGTGATTGGTGGGATCACGCCTATGGTTCATCTTACAAGGGTACATGTGAATCTTTCTAAATGTAGAATATAAATGTCTTAACACAATAACTAAGAAAATGACATGAAGGCTATGTTAACCAGTTTGATGAAAATATTTCAGATTGTATATAGGACCAGCACACAGCTATGATTTTTTTTCACAGCTATGATTTAATAATAAAAAAAGGTAAACAGACAATACCTGCTTATTCCATTCAATTATTTCTACATTCAAATTCTAATTATATTTCATTTCAAGTCCTAAACTTGCTACTTGAGTACCATAAAACAAGTGACTTGTGATAATTATCACATCTAACTTATTCTAAATAATAACACTTATCCAAATAATAACAAAATTCTCCTGTAGAACATGACTACATTTTGCATATAATGCTAACATTTGGAATATGTGAGGGAACTTGAACTTCTGGGGAGGTAAGCAAATACCACATAGCACACATGATTGATGTTTCTCCATTTAATTTTTTTTTTTTTTGTACAAACATGGTCAATTCTTATTTACTCGAATAGATTTTAATGCATGCCTATTTAAAAAGTTTTAGTGGTTTTGATATTTTATTTTTGTCAGAAGGGAATATACAAATATTCATAACAATACCAAATGTTATCCTTTTAAATTCCTTTTCTGACTTTTTTAAAGGAGATACTCAAAATATGTTTTGATCCACATTAAATTGTTTGTTTTGTTAACGACAAGTCCTGTGACATTTTGTCTTCCAATATTATGCATGCTAATCTCCTGCGATCTCTTGCTTTAATAAACTGTCAACCAACTGAGAGGCGATTTTCATTCTTGACATTCAAAAATCTCCACTTCAAAGTAGAGCACTGTCATAATGGGAAGCTCAATTCAAATTAACTAAAATGAAAAAGTCAGAGATTTCTAAAAGCAAAACAAACTCCATGCAACTTCTGTCATATGAACACTCTATTGTTGCTAATTTTTATAATTTTATGTTGCTTTAGCATCCATTTTGAATACAAGTTAAACTTTTCATCCCAGGAGAAGGGCCGAGTCCCTCTGGGCACAGTTTTCAGCTATGCAGCTCACCCAGTGTGGTCAAGCTGGTGGCCATAGATAATAACTTGCAGGCATGTGTCCGGCCTACCAGACTGGACCCCTTTGGTTTTCCTGCTTCCTCCCTTAAATGGAGCATCAGACATTTGCCAGTGAACTTAAAGTGACCTGTCTTACTGTGAGCCACACCCTCTCCCCTTATATATACACTACTAGCTGCCTCTCTCTCTCTCTCTCTCTCTCGCTCTCACTCTCTTTCTGCCTGTTTCCTTATTTCTGTCTTGTACGATCCAGGACAGAGAACTGCCACCTGACTCATTATTTCTTTTCTGCCCAGGATCCTTTGTTCAGTAGACATCTTCAAATTAATTCCTTGTTGTGGTAGTATACTGAATATTTTCATTCCATCTGAAGAACTAAAGGCTACTCCAGGCAGAGATTTCCTTGGCAACAAGGCAGAGCACAAGATTGGGCTCCCAGCTCTGTAGTGGTGGTCAGACTGTCACAAATTGGACATGAGAGGCTGCCCATATAAGTAAGTTTTCAATGTGAGGAACACCCTGGCCTCAGGTGGGATAATTAGGCACTAGATTGAAGGCCAGGAGAAAGAGGTGTCTGAGGAAAGGCACACAGTAAACACCTACGACCTCTCCTTCATTTCCTCCTGGGGCAGTCTCCCTTGCCATCCTGATGCTGCAACTCGAACACAGCTGGGGGATCCTAAAACATGTGCAAAGCAGAGTTCTTACTGTATTGCTAAAGTTTATATAACATTACGTTAACATAAATATTCTTTTATGAATATGCATTTCCTATTACTAGTTGTGATGTAGAGCCCCTTAAAGGCATTTAGAATTTATATATTTAATAACACGTACAAACACAGTTGCATTAACAATCTGGGAATGACATTTCCAGGCAGTGCTGTTGTATTTACCTAAATGAAATGAAAAGTAGTCCCAAACGAATGTACACTTGTTGACAGGATGCTTTTATGACTTAAGAGGCCTACTGACTCGAGTCACAGGGTGAAACCCTGTGTCAGCAGAGTCTTCTCAACCTCAGATAACTCAATGGCCAAGAAAGTATGAGTATTTTTCTCTTGGATGCTTTCTGGTCATGTGAGGCTATTACATGTCAGGTATTTATTTTAATTGTGAACACTATGGCTACCTTTATTTATTTAGAAACTAACACATATTTCAATATGTTAACTTTAAACCACAGATCTGAAATACTATCAAGTAATATTACTTTATATGTATTCAATATTATTAATATTATAACAGAAAAATTATAATTATCATTGACAGGCATTTTTCACCAAAAAATTTTATTAATTGATAACTTTAAGGATAAAAAATGCAAAACAAAATTATTTATTCAGAAAATGTTATCCAATAGCTTCCAATTCATCAGTACTTTCTGAGCAATATCGAAGTTTACCATCACAAAGTTATTTTAGTTTGTTTAAGAACATATAATGTAAATTTAGTTGATAAATAGTGGATTCAATTTTTTCACATATGCATTTTAGTGCCAACAAAGAAAAATCCTTTTTCTAAACCATCAAACACATTCAGACAATGCTACGATATAGTATTTTTACAATACAGCAAAAAGTTGTTTCTTTTTAAGAAAAACATTAAAAAAGAATTTTTTCAATCAAATAACTAGTACTAGTTACCATTACTACTATATTACTACTATTAAAACGTAAAAGAACACGAGTGTCTGGACACAATTTGCATAATATTTCCTTTGCTCTTGAGTGTATGCTATATGTTGGCATTATACACAGAAGGAATAATAATGCATTCAATAATTAAATGATGATATCAAATGAATTTAAAGAATTAACTTATGTTAAAGAATTAAAGAATGATAAATAATATAAAATATCACGAATAAAATACATTTTCAGTAGGAGAAACAAATGCCTTGATAAAACCATGAAGCTAATGATCAATGATAGATCGGTGTACTTAATTTTAAAATATTAATAAAGTCAAGTTGAGCAAACATTGCTCAATGTTTATGTAAAATAAACATTATTTTACATTTGAATAATTATGGTGATATTTTTTCAGAATCATGAGTGGTATAAAATAGGAGAGAGCATTTTGAAAATAAGCAAACTATATGAAACAATGCAATGTGGGTTCTTAAACTTGTCTTAAAGGAGATTTTAAGATTTACTATACACATTTTATATAGACTGGTAGTTGGATCCAATGTATTCCCTTGTTAGAAATATGAATTCTCAGACCTACCCCAAACCTATGAATGAAAATTGTGGGGGAAGGCCCAGTAATATGTCTCAACAAGCCAAGTAATATTGTTTCATCTTAACAAATGCCTAGATTAAGTTTATAAATGCCCTCTTTTATAGATCACCTCTTACATGGTATTTTAATATTTAAAAGTTCAATTTCTTATACTTTCTATTATCATTTATTAATAATATTGAAATATTTTAATACCCATTTTGAGTAAGCAGTTTTCCATTGATTGGAAATAATTGATTAATATTTATGTATTAGCAGTTTGTGTCTGGAATTTCCACATGAATGCATTGGCTGATCTATGCACATGCATGATTGTTAGACAAATTTTAATATTAATCCTTTGTGTGATATTATTGCCTTAGTGAATGATTCTTCTTGTTATTCAATATATTCTTGTATCATTTATTTTAATGCAACCATCTTGTCTTTGTTTTGTTTCATTGTTAACCCGTGTACACCAAAAATGACATTATCTTCTGAGAAAATACCAGTAAAAAGTACACAATCCCTGTCTTCACAGCACCCAGTTTTCAGGGAGAGAGACAGACGGTGTAGTTTCGATGACAGCTCGCCACTTTAGTGCTTCTCTATTATTCTCTAAGTGGGATTTATGATTTCGGTCCTCTTGACTTCCTAAGAGGCTTTCTAACAATTTCTCAAATATTTGCTACTCTAGACCATAAAATATCTTGAAGATAAATGGGCAGAGGAAAACGTGCTAGTCTTCTCAATCTTAAAAAAAGGAAATAAAGGCTCTGTTAAGCCTTTTTCTTCTATTCCTCTATGTATTTTGGACTTCTGATAGCTCACTCTCTGTCATTGTGTGATTAAGATGTGATGGCTAATTGCATATATCAGCTTGGCTGGCCCAATGTCTTAGCCAATTTTGTGTTATAATAGAATTCCACAGACAAAATAATTTTGTGTGTGCACACAATTCTGGAGGCTGGGAAATTTTACATCAATGTGACAGCATCTGGCAAGAGCCTCTGACTGTATTTCCCATGGTGGGAAACAGAATGATAAAGGGGTTGGAAGGGGCAAACTCATCTTTCCATTAGATGCCGGCTCTAGGGATGACTCATTGGATGTGAGAATGACATTAATTCATTCATGAGACCCCTCAAGGATCACCTCTTACAGGTTTCACTTTAAGATCAGAGATTGGGGGGTTAAGATTTCAACACGTGACTTTAGGGAGACATATTCAAACCACAGCATCCAGGTTGACATGTTTAGTCAAATATTATTCTGAATGTTTCTCTGAGGATATTTTTGGATGAGGTTTCCATTTAAGTCTGTGGACTTTGAGGAAAGCAGATTTTCCTCCATAATGTGAGTGGGACTCATCCAAACTGACAGGAACAAAAGGCTGACCTCTTCCAAGCAAGAAGAAATTCTTCAGCAGGCGGCCTTTAGTTTCATCCGTAACATTTACACTTCCTGAATCCTCCAGAGGGCGGCTGTTGGACTCACACTACAACTCTTTCTCAAGTTTCCAGCCTGCCAGCCTGCCACACTGAACTTAGAACTCATCAAGCCTGTACAGTTACATGAGCCAGTTCTTCAAAATAAAATTATTTATATACACAAACACACATGCGCACTTACTTTTGATTGTGTGTTCCGAAGAATCCTAACTAATACAGTAATTGTGAGTGTGTGTGTGAGATTATATTTATTTTGTGCCTAGAGGGCCTATGCAAGTCCTTCGGTAACAAATAGAATATATGACAAGGGCTGTTTGACGATCAAGGTTAACTCCTTAAATTACTGTGAGTCCGACTATAATCACCCATGTGATCAATGCTATGATTTCCTATGAATGTGTGTATTTCTTCAGGAATGGTGTTAGGATATTAAGTTTATTGTTATAAAATAAATTTACACGGTACAGGGCACTAAATAGTTTATTTGTTGAGAGATTCACCCCTGTCTTCCATTGATCAAAAAAAAAAGGCAATGTCATTTAATTATCAATAGAATAATAATGGGGAAAATTATAAACAATTTAAATGCATATGTTTACCTAATATTTATGTGTTAGATGTCTACGTATTACATAGTGTTAATACTAGAGTGAAAGTAATGAACATGAATGTCTTATATTTTTATGAGATGGGCCGTCAGCTAGGGACATAAAAGGTCATACAAAAGAAGCTCAGGAAAACAATTTTTTTATGCTTTTAGGTTCTAGATCCCACAGCGATGTCACACAGGGTGGTCACCGGGGTGGTTAGAAGAAAGAGACAGGAGCAAAAGGAAAGTTTACACTAGAACCTTTATACGGATTTCCATGGGAAAATCAGGGTAGAGAACATTGGGCAGCGTTCTCATCTTCCAGACGTCCCTAGTGTGGGGTAAGTCTGGCCCTTGGTACACACTGGGTGACAGTCGCATTTTCTAGTAGGGCAGAGGTCCTGCCCGACAGTTCCATCCAGCAGGGTCACCCTTCCTGGACTCAGCCGGGTGCCCTGTCTCACACTTCTGTGATGCCCAACACTCACAGATTCAAGCAGAAGCCTTCTGGACTATTGAAATTAAGGTATCACACCTCCACTTAAAACCAAGAATTGATTTCTGACAGTCCTTGAGGCACTTTTGGTTTCCTTCTTTCTTTGTCTTGAAGACTAATGCATGCTTTCGGCAGAATACTTCTGTGGGTTCGTCCTGAAAAATTCAAGTACAGAATCCTTTCTTTATTCCTTCCCATTTCTTTTTTCCTTCCCTTCAAACTAGCAGTTTTCCCTTTGGCATAGCAAAGTTTGTGGTTCACATCCATACTAATCTTTTTATCAAACAAAATTTTGGACCATACCCTCATGATTCTCTCCCGAAAGCGCTTTTTTATTTTCTTGCAATATGGGTAGGCTGAGAATGCTTGAAATCTTCAAGTTCTGCTTCCACTTTGCCTAAAAATTCCATGTATATGTCATTTCCCTCTTTGCAGCTTTCATTATGAGTATTCAGGTGGAATCAGGCCTCTCCTTCAAGTCTTGACTCAGAAATTTATCATATATATATATATATGATATATATATATACACACACACAATTACATCACTCATATATTCTTTCACAAAACCCTGGAACATAAACATAATGTAGCTACATTCTTACTACACTTCATAGCAGGGCTCCTCAAACTTTTTAAACAGCGGGCCAGTTCACCGCCCCTCAGACCATTGGAGGGCCAGACTGCGGGCCCCAGGACAAGTTGCCTGCTCAGCAGGACAGGCAGCAGCAGCAAAAATACCCTGTGGGCTGCATGTGACCTGTGGGCCATAGTTTGAGGACACCTGCTTTATAGTAAGGATTGCCTTTTCTTTATTGCCTAAAAGTTTATCCTTATTTCTGTCTGAGACCACCATATTTCTACAAATATTCTGTTGAGAATTTCTTAGGTTTTCTTGAGGATGGAAAATTTCTCTTTTCTTTCTGACTCTTCACCAGATTTATCCTTAATGATCCATTCATGGCAAAGTAGGCTTCTGAGATTCACCTCAAATCTCTTTCAGTCTATACATTGCCCAGCTCTAAATCTGCTTGCACATTTTTAAGTATTTGTTAAAATAGCACCTCCATTTTTTTAGTACCAATTTCTGTCTTAGTTGAGGCTACATAACAATATCATAGACTGGGTTACATATGTACAATATCGTACATACATTTCTTTCTGTGGGAAGATTCAGTGCCTGGTGTGGACTGATTTCTTGGCTTACATGTGGCCATCTTCCCTTTGTGTTTCCATGTGGCAGAAGAAGTGAAAAAGCTTTCCAGAATTTCTTTTGTGAAGTCACTAGTCTCATTCATGAGGGTTCTGTTCTCATGACTTAATCACTCATCAAAGGCTCTACTTTTTCAGACAGTGATTTTGGGAGTTAGGATTTTAACAGATGAATTTGGAGGAAACACCATTTAGTCTATAGCAGTAAGACAGGCAATCTCAACTCATAGAAAAGGTTCTTTTATATTTGATCTTGATTTTATTTTTTATTTTAAGGCAGGAACTTATGCCATCAACCTAGGTAGAGTGCTACGGCATCATAACTCACAGAAACCTTAGTCTCTTGGACTCAAGTTATCCTCTTGCCTCAGCCTCCTGAGTAGCTGGGACTATAGGCCCCTGTCACAATGCCCGGCTAGTTTTTCTATTTTTAGTAGAGAGGGGGTCTCTCTTTTACTCAGGCTGATCTCAAACTCATGCACTCAGGTGAACCACCTCCCTTGGCCTCCCACAGTGCTACTCTGAATTTTTATCCAGAACCAAGTCCAACCTCTAGAACTCTGCCTCTGAGATGTGTGAGCTTCCCTGCATGGCCTGTTTTTGTTTTTATTTTAGTATCATAACAATATGTGCTATGACACTAAACTATATATATGTGTGTGTCTGTGTTTGTAGTATACATACACACAATACAACAAACAACATAGTTTTTGCTATCATGAATTTTACAGTTTAGTAAAAAATATAAGAATAAGAGTAGACAAATTATTACTAATTGTTAATTATTACTAATTGTTAAACAATTATTACTAATTGTTAAGAACCAGCCCCAAACTACACCATGAGTTCTTTCCCGGTGACTGGTGGAGACTAGAGGATGAGGGCAAAATGAAGAGTCAAGATACAAGAAGAAGGTTCTAGGAAGTTGGCTGGGGAAGTTTCCACCTCCAAGTGTGAGGACAAGTGGGAAGCCCCTAACTCTAGGCTAGCTCTGTTTTTATTACACACAGCTCTGTTTTAATCATCAACCTAACAAGAGAAGGCTAAACCCTTACATCATGGTTCTTGCTGGGCTTGCATTTTCTAACCAAACTATTTCTTTAACTAACTACCTTAATTTGACTGATTTACCTCTTACTTATGATCTTAACACAACAGAGCATCAGACAGGAAACACAGTCCAGGAGCAGGATGTGAAAGCAGACCCCAATCAGACCATGCACACAAATCTCAGGAGTGGTGATTAAGCACCCAAGGGAAGACTTAGAGGCAGATGAGCTGGTGCTACGGCCAATATGGAGAAAACAGAAGAAAGGAGCTATTTCCCTCCTTACCTTCCTGAGAGGCTTTTTCTCTTTTAATGAGGTATGTGCCCACCCTGTCTCCAGCGAGTTCAGCACCCACTCACTATGTTCCTAACTCCCCCAATGCACTCACTCTCCCTGAGAGGGCAGCGAGCCTTGTCTCTCAGTGCTCAGTGACCTCTGAGCAGAGCTGCATTGGGGCAGGGGTGAATCTCTAGCAAGACAGTTTCTATGTTTGAAAATGCCAGGCTTCAGGCTGTCTCTTTGCAACAGATTTTGGCTTTCTCAGTATTGTTCCCGTAGTCTGAGTGTGTACACACTTTTCTTTGATATACTTCTCTCCTGCGTCTGTTCCCTTTTGCCCGTCATCTGCAATCATTTGCATAATTCAATTCCTAACTTACTTATAATAAACAAGTGAAAATTGGCTTTACGCTTAAATCATTATTTCTAGCAATTCAAGCACATCAAGATATTACTCTTCCCTTAGTACCCACCTGTCCACCCACAACTAATTTTGATCAGTGCTATAGAATAATACAAAGGATATAATATTAATGGGTTAAAGAGGGTGTATTATCAGACACCTCTCTGAGATGGCAATATTTCAAGAGAACATTAAAAAAGAGAAAGGAACCAGTTGTGTAACAAACTGGGCAAAACTGACACTAGCAGGGAAAATAGAGTGGGCAGAGGCCCAAAGAGAATGATCATCACTGCTGCCTGCAGTGTTAAATTATTCCTGGAATAACCTCTGATGTTCCAACAAACAACACTCCTGCCAATTTGCCAGCTACTGAGGCCTCTTTATTTATTTACCTTTAACAATGGAATGAAAAAAAAAGTCATTCAAAATTATACATGGCTTTTTCAAGCCTTATTCACAAACACTAAGAGATAGATTTTAATTTCTCTCTTATGAGCCAAAATACTTTCAACTTCAGGATGAACTTAAACTCTTCTCTCTAATACATATATATCTACTCACTTTATTTTTGGTGGACCTTTCCAGTTACTTCTCAATGTAACTGAGATATGCATATATCTATGCATATATAGGTATGGGTTTTTGAAAAATTAACATTACATTTTGAACTCATTTTTTCATATCTAAGGATTTTTCCCCCTTTTCTTTAACTTTCTAAAATGTATCAACTCTTTAATTTCCAGCTTAATTCCTATCAGAGTAAGGAATTGTGCGGCCCAACCAGAAGTAATTGTTTTCTTCTTAGCTTTTATATTTAATATCTGTAAGATTTAGTCACCCTATAACCAAACATTGTCTTCTATTAAATACTCGTAATGTGCATGATCCTGTTATTTACCTAGTTATATAGTTAAGCCTAATCCAACTAAATGAGCTATAAATTTATACTACAGGAAATGTCTTATTACACTGCTAATCTCCATAGTATTCAAGTGGATATTTTAAAATTTATTTTGACCTATGGGGACAGTAGCTCTGAAAAAGACATTTCAGGGATATTTCCAAATGGTGAACTTTTGATATTGCAAAGTGAATTTTTTTCTAGGTTTTTAAAAAACACAATTGAGACAATTGATGTCAATATGAAAGATTGTTGGTTTGGCTTGAACTGTTTCCCCAGAAATATTTTAATTTTTTAACTGCCCATAACTGTGAATGAGATATTATTTGGAAATAGTCTATGCAGATGATAAACTCAAGATGAAGTCCTTAAAGGCTGAATTCAAGCCTTGTGAAAAAGAAAAATTTGGACATGGAAGCAAACATGTACACAGAGAAGATGAAGTGAAAACACAAGAATAATGCTGTGTACAAATTAAGGAATGCCTGAGGTCACCGAAAGTGAGGAAAGATGCATGGAAAAAAAGGTTTTCCCTTGTAACTTTCAGAAGTTACCAATCTCGAAGATAATTTTAGACTTCTAGTCTATAAAATCTTAAGAAAGTACACACCTTTTGTCTAAGCTTCCCAGTTTTTATATTTTGTTAATTGTAGCCCTTCCTGACCAATATACTTATTTAGTATGACATTTTATAAATTGATTTAAATCTACAGATTTACAAAGCATTATTGTAAAAACAAAAAAAAAATTATGTTCTGTGTTTCAACTTACATACAGAGAACTAAAATTAAAAAGATTCTCGGGCTCGGCGCCTGTGGCTCAATCCGCTAAGGCGCCAGCCACGTACACCTAAATCGAATCCCTGGCCCGGGTCCGCCAAACAATAATGATGACTGCAACCAAAAAACGACCGGGCGTTGTGGCGGGCGCCTGTGGTCCCAGCTACTTGGGAGGCTGAGGCAGGAGACTCGCTTGAGCCCAGGAGTTGGAGGTTGCTATGAGCTATGATGCAGGGGCAGGCTGCCCAACGCTGTGGGTTTCCCACAGATGCCATGACGTCGCTTCACTGAGAAGCCTCGCAAATGTCCCACCAAGAAGGATGCTTGGCAGGTGCAGGACCCATCAACAATGGGTTGGGAGAGCACCATGAGGATACCAACCTGACCTGGGCAGAAAAGATGGAACCGGAGAGCAAATCTCTCATGCAGCCTTCTCTTCTGCCAAAGATCACCAGGAGCACAGCTGAGTGGAATCAGTAGGCTTTTGCTCTCCTTGAGGCACTGGACACCAGATGGAACTGTGGGGTGTCTCAGAAAAAGAGTGTTAGAACTTAGTACAGGTTTAATCTTTGGTTTCGTAAT
>CAUYQV010150761.1:0-13648 GCA_963574575.1 Galagoides demidoff | reverse complement strand
AAAGAAAGAAAGAAAAGATAAAGAAAAAGAAAAATTGAGCCAAGAGGATTGCTTCAGCCCAAGTTGGAGGTTGCTGTGAGCACTACCCAGGGCAACAGCTTGAGACTCTGTCTCAAAAAGAAAGGTACTTAAAAGTGTTATTTAAATAACAATTCATTCCTCTGCCTGAAAATAAGAAAAACAAGTTACAATTCATAATAAAAACTAGATTACAACACAGTAACTACAGTTAACAATAATATATTGTATTATTTAAAAATGCTAATAATGAGAATATTCATGGCCTGGCGCCTGTGACTCAAGAGGCTAAGGCGCCAGCCACATATACCTAAGGTGGCAGATTTGAATCCAGCCTGGGCCCACCAAACAACAATGATGGCTGCAACCAAAAAATAGCCAGGCGTTGTGGCAGGCGCCTGTGGTCCCAGCTACTTGGGAGGTAGAGGCAGAAGACTCGCTTGAGCCCAAGAGTTGGAGGTTGCTGTGAGCTGTGATGCTACAGCACTCTACCCAGGGCGACAGCTTGAGGCTCTGTCTCAAAAAAAAAAAAAAAAAAAAAAAATGCTAACAATGAGAATACTCTATTCTCAAGCCCAAAAGTGGTTATGTGCATATAAGGTGACCACCCAAGGAACTGTACCAAACTGGTCAACATAGGAACTAGGCCTGACACATATATGTGGTGCATATTCAGATATCCAGTTTATGGAAATTAGGTAACCTTGAGGTGGTCAATGTAGGGAGGTGGTCAACAATGCAGGGTCTACTATATTAGCTATAGTCATTCCACAACGTATATAAACTTGAAAACATCATGTTGTATGTGACAAATACATAGAGTTTCACTGTCAATTTAAGAATAAAACAGAAATTTAAAAATAAAAAATTGAAACTAGCTGTTGATAAGGATTGCTTATAAGCACTAAAATCAAGTAAAATGATAGAAATGGCAAATAAAGCAATAACCCTTAATGATATTATTAACTATAACAAAATAAAATGCAAAAGACAAAAAAAAAATTTTTAAATACCATAATCTCACACCCTTTTAGATGTTTCAAATAAGCGCAATAAATTTATGAAGGAGCTAGGTAGAAACAGCAAACAACTGAATTCCCCTTTCCTAGCTGGGAATAAAACACTATTATTCTGATTTTCTAATTAAATATGTTTAAATAATTTTAAGATAAATCCCAGTAGAAAAAAGACAGACTCTACTTTCCAAAAACCATCACAGAATACAGAAAAAAAAAAAATACTCCTATATAATAAAAGACAACCTTGTGTCAAAGGAAGGAAATTATGCTAAAGATCTGAATTCTTCGCCAAAACCTGTACTGGCCTAACCTAACCTTATCAACCTTTCTCTCTCTGTGGCCACAAAAATAAGGATTTAAAGGCCTCCAGTCAGTTCCTTTAGCGGTGGTTCTTAACCTTCCTAATGCCACGAACCTTTAATACAGTTAAAAGGGGTCGCGACCCACAGGCTGAGAACAACAACCCAACAGGCAGGGTTAATTTCATTCAATATCTAGCTAAGGTGATTATAAATGACTAGCCTTACTATATAACAGCACAGCTGAGTAAAACAAACTCTGCTAATTATTATCTAAAACTATATCAAAAATGTTAACCTGGATCACATGGGCCTGATGCTGCCAGCCAGGTTTCTCTCCGTAAAGTTATTATCTCTCCTTGATAACTAATAACTACATTAACATCCAGTTACTCTCAAATTTCCACCTACTTAGTTTTAATATCCATTTATGATTCTAACTACAGTCAATTGCTACAATTGGCAAAAGGTGATTTTCTAATTTCATCCTTTATGAGTATGTAGATACTAATGATTCATTAGTATCAGGATTCTATATTAAGAACTTCTCCCCATGCAAGAACCGATAGGTGATCGGTTTATTTATCTGATCATTTATTTATCTATCTTAGATCCGTACTTTATTTATGGGCAATAATCAAATGTTGTTTTATTTATGTCAATGATGCGTCCCAGAGTTAGCAAATGGAAGTTCTTGCAGATAGGCTCCTATTATTTTTTACACATTATTTTGGTTTTTGAGTACTTCCTTATTTTCTGACACTATGAGATACTCCAAACTCACCTTGTATTTTCTCCTGTTCCTACCTTGGAATCAGCCATTTTTCTTCAGTTTCCTTCTAGTAAAATAAAAAATGGCATTTAGAAACCTAGATCTGGAACTAGGGGTATCTATTGTTCTAGCCCCTTTACCAGAGCTGGAAAAATAAATGTATGAATGTGTAGATAGTATCCACATCTATTTCTCTGCCTGTACACTTTTACAACCAT
This sequence comes from Galagoides demidoff, assembly GCA_963574575.1. Taxonomy (NCBI): domain Eukaryota; kingdom Metazoa; phylum Chordata; class Mammalia; order Primates; family Galagidae; genus Galagoides; species Galagoides demidoff. The sequence goes on along the minus strand of CAUYQV010150761.1, from coordinate 11,322 downwards.
GAGATTATACCAATGCCTTCAATTCCAGTGAAACATTACACATTATCCTAACATTTTCCCTTTCTACATTTATAATTTCCTTTTCAACAGTGAGAAACTAGCTCCTATTTTCCACAATATATTTGGTTAATTCTCGCATAGAAAATTGTTTCAAATTTGCAAACCCATGTCTCTATGACAAAAACAAGAAACAAAACCAAAAAAACCCTACTATTTAGTATTCAATGTTTGTTTTGAATTCTTTTTGTCTTTATCTTAAGAGCATAGTACAAATACTGGGTTCAAAAGTTACCTTAAAGCAGTGGTTCTCAAACTTCCTAATGCCGCAGCCCTTTAATACAGTTCCTGTGGGTCACAACCCACAGGTTGAGAACTGCTGTCTTAAAACTAGTTTTTTCACCCCTTCAGTGTAGTTCTGTTATTCATTTGAAATATAAGGTTCAGTTCATGTGTTTCTGTTTGTATTCCACTTTAAAGTGGAGGTGGGTTTTTTCTTTATCACCTGATTTTATTGGTGTTTGCTGTTTATATACCCAATATGTAAAACATTAACATGGTTCCAAAAGTGAGAAAGGTATCCTCAGAAAGGTCACTGCCTCCATAACCTGTATCCCTTCCCACCTCAATCCTACCCAGCCTCTCTAGATAATCAATCTCATCAATCTTTAGTTTTCTTGTGATTTGTTTTGTCCCAGGGAGCAAATACACATATAGAGGGTGCCAAAAAAATGTATACACATTGTAAGGAAAAAACTATGACACTTGTAATACCCATGTCACATTTGACTTCTCCCATTACAACAGGGGTTCAACATAACTAGTATTCATCTTTTGTTACCAGCATATATTGAGAATTACAATTTTTTTTGAGGGTTGAAGCACTTTTAATTGAAGAGTAAACAGATATAAAACCATTAACAGCTCACCCAGTGGCTGTTGTCCTCCTCCAGGCCTCAGCTCACTGTCTCCCACTCCCTGCATACCACTGAGTAAAAAGCAGGGTTATCAGGAGCTGTCCGTCATTATCCTGTGGTAGGAAAAGGATCTAGCTAGGCGCCACAGCAATCCTGGCCATCCATTACCATTCTGTTTCTTTACAATTTCCTCTTCTGAAATATTCTAGTGCTGAAAGAGGAACAGTGAAGGAAACTAAAGTTGAATTTGGCTGCTCCATTCAGATGATCCAAGAGTTTAGAACCTGAAGAGCCACGGGTGAAAAGGTAAGGGATAGTCCAGCATAATTCAAGATGCAGCCAAATCTGGGATTGAGCTGGGTTCAGAGGTGACTAGGCAAGGCCTAGTGGCCCCAACCTAGACAATGAAACTCATGCATGCGCACAAATGCACATGCATAAGAACACACACAGCAAATAACATTATTGAAAGGATTTGGAGGCTATTAAATACAAAAATGGCAGGGTTTTTTTAAAAAAGGTGAAAACATTTGCTTCTTTGATTGTCCTCAGTGCCTTGCTGTCCCACAGTCACAGGAGAGTAGATGTGGGGAGACCCAAGAGGCCAGTGGCCCTACAAGTCCATGTGTGCCTAAGTCCCCATAGCAACCACCTTACTCTTCAGCCCAGTAGCTGCCTCCCATGTGACCACTCACTCAATTAGCACCATTGCTGGAGCTACTGTCACAGGGGCTTTGTGTGCAGGTGGTCCCATCATCTTCCTCTGAGCTGCTCTCCACATCACTAAGATCATTCTTAGATACCTTTCCCCACATCAAGGCTTCAAAGCAATTCGTGCAATTATGTAGGACCAGATGACATGCAGAACCTGTAGGATCAGGAGAAGACCACTGAGGAGCCACCAGGAAGTATAGGGTCTGATTATCTCCCAACTCTCAAAAAGGGTCATGTTCAAACTCCAGAATGGACAGATTCCCAGACTGGTGACCATAAAAACAGCACTGAAGATCATGAAAAGCACGTCGCAGAGCCACTGATACTTGGCGTTATTGGCCAGCTTGGCTGCCTCCAGCAAGAAGTCCTGAGGCATCACGTAGACACATGATCAAAGTTCCCACCCAAACCATGGTGGTGATGTGGGGGAGGGTGATAAGTGCAATGGTGACCAAGTAATGCACAAACATGATCAGGAAGTCCTTTCTTTTAATGTCTGTAAACTGAGAAAACATAAGAGACCAATAGAAGGCCAATCCATGATACAATAGCAATAAAGTCCACTTGAGAGAGGCTGAAATGGATAGCCATGCCAGCACGGCCAGATGTCCCAGAACCAAGGTGACAACCAGAGAAATCTAATTCCATAGCAGAATGTGCATAAATAAAAAGTGAATCTCGACATGCTTTCACAGAATTTAGTGAGCACTGGGGGCGGGGCTTGTCTGATTCCTCCCATGGTGAAACCAGCACTGGAATTTTTGGATATCCCAGTCCAGTTGCTTTGACAGGCCCTCCAGCCTTTTCTTATCAGAATACTTGGTAATAGATACGAACACCTTTTCAAGGATGGCATTGGGTTGGGACTGATAAAGACCACTGTCCTCGATGCCAACGTGGAGTGCACAGGATTTGGCAATAAATCACTGCTAGAGCAGCCTCATGAAGAAGATGCCCGCCGCCAGGGGGAACACCAAGAAGACGTGTGCGGCCCGTGGGTTGCCGCAGCCATCGCCTGGCCCTTCTAGGTCCGCCAAGCTCACATTCTGGCAGCCAGAGCGCTCGTTCCATAGCCAACCAGACAGCAGGCCTAGGGCTCCTGCCGCCGCTGTCCCCGTCTTACGCCCGCCCGGGCAGTCACAGCCAGCAGAACCCTAGGGGAGAGCCCCAGGGTAGCCACACCCTGCCGGCTCCGAGAATTACTATACATTTTTTTTCTTTTTTTTGAGACAGAGCCTCAAGCTGTCACCCTGGGTAGAGTGCCATGGCATCACAGCTCACAGCAACCTTCAACTCCTGGGCTCAAGCGATTCTCCTGACTCTCCCTCCCTAGTAGCTGGGACCACAGGCACCCACCACAACTCCCGGCTATTTTTTGGTTGCAGCCGTCATTGTTGTTTGGCAGGCCCTGGCTGGATTTCAACCTGCCACCTTAGTTAGGTGTATGTGGCTGGCACCTTAGCCACTTGAGCCACAGGCGCTGAGCCTTTTTTCTTTCTTAAAATTACAATGTTAATACATTTTTTCCTTTCAAATTTAATATATTTTTGGCACCCTCTCTATATTCTTATTTCTCCTTTCTTATACAAAAGGTAAATACTTCTGTGTAAGATGCAGTAGAAACTTTTGCGCTTTACTTTTCTTCAGTGAACAGTATGTCCTAGAAGGCATTCTCCATCAGTTCTTTCTCATTCTTTTTAACAGCTGTATAATACACAATTGAGGTCGCCTCTTCAGTAGGTTGCTTCTAATTGTTATAATTACAAACAATGATCCAACCTTGTACTTGGGTATTTTCATGCAGTTGGAAATGTATCTTCAGGGCAATTCCTAGATTCAGGATTGCTGAGTCAAAAGGTAAGCACATCTATCTTCAAATCAATATCCACTCGATGTGTCTTAATATAATGCATTAAGAACACATCATTTCAGCATTATTCCTATACCCCTCAAAAAAATGCAAAGGCTGAATCTCGTCATGAAGAAACACCAAACTCTAATTGAAGGAACTCTACAAATAACTAGTTTGTACTTCTTAAAAATATCAATATTATAAAACACAGAGAATAAGAACTGTCCCGAAGTAAAGAAAACATGGGAACAGAACCAATTGCATAGTGCAAGATTTTCTCTTGCCATAAAGGCATTAGGGCATTACTGGGACAACCGGCAAAATCCAAAACAGTCTACAAATCAGATAATAGTAATATATCAGTGTTAGTATCTGGGTTTGTTTATTACACTATGTTTATACAAGCAAAGATCATTGTTTTTAGAAAATACACAAAGAGATTCAAGTATAAGGAGAGCACTATCTTTGATCTACACTCAAATGACTTTAAAAACTACATATATATTGGAGGAAATAAAAGCAAATATGGTAAAATGTTAACATTTGGGAAATCTGGATAAAGTTTTTTTAAAAAGCAACATCAGATGTCATTTTGACACTCATATTCTTCTTTCTAGTGCTAAACATTACTTACATGTATAAAAAGCTTTCTCAAAAAATCCTTATATGATGTGACAGTAAGATAGGTGGCAATATTAAACTACTCATACACAACAACAAATTGACTATAATATGTTTAAGTATGAATCAGTGCTGTTAAATACTATAACAAATAATCATGTGGCTTTTAAAAAATACAAAAAATAAAACAATTTATAAGACATCAATAACTCAGACTAATTATCTCTCCAGTAGCACAATTTTAGACAATTTATATTTCTCTCCATCTTTGAGACACCTTTTCCTTTGCAAAACAGAAATAAATCAAAGGCAAATCAAGGACATTAGTTTATACTAAGTTTCAATCCCAAACACATTTCGTAACTCTATGCAAAGTAATTCAAGATCAAGGTCTTCCAAGAAGATTCAATGATTACTAAAACTCCATACTTTCTACGGTCAGAGTGAAAATCTTTTACTCATTATCACGTTTCAGTAAGAAAGACACAGTGAAACTAATACCCCAAAGATCGTTTTTCCCCACCAACACACAAAAAAAGGAGCAAATATTCACATGGCCTCACAAAATCTATTTCAATTTTGAAGCCATTTTTAATTTGGAAAAGAAACATTTAAAAAATTAAAAAGCAATACTGCTTTAAGAAAGTGTTTCTCTACCCCTCCCCCAATTTAAAATTACCAATTTATTTTCCTACTAAATTAAACTATTTTCATGTCAAAGCTTCAGAAAGACCAGGACATTTCAGCAATACAGATGAATTAAAATCTCATCCCAGTAGGTAGAAACGTGCATCTACCAAGGGAAAATAGCATTCTTTACCTATTCAACAGGCACATCCCCATTAAACTTCTACAACTTACCCATCCCAAAACAGACACAGATGCACAGGTGTACGCATGCGCACACACACAAAAAAATAGGACAGAACACATAAGAAGGAGTTTTAAGTCAAGAAACTTCAGTTTTGAATTCCAGGAAGATGGCCGACTGGTAGCAACCCTTGGCAAAGGCTCCTGAGCAGAGGAAGAAAAACTGGACAGAATTGGACTCTATGAAGCCAAAGACGGGGAGTTGAGCCAAGAAAGAAGTTCAGAAAGCTGTAACTCCAAGGAAGAGCATTCAAGAAAACAAATTACAGGTACAACGTCTATTGTCTAGAGGACAGGAGACCCCTTCCCAAGCACAGAGAACAAAAGACACTTCATTTTACCTCTGGAGAGGGCTGCTCAATTCCAGGTCACTTTCTCCAGAGAGGTCCCAATTATGAACCTAGACACCACCCCACCAGACATAAAATTTAACAGGTATTTTTCCCCACAAGTCCTAACTCCCAGTCCACCCTTTCCCCCTTGCACCGCGGTCTGAAGTTCTGCCCCCTATAGAGCACACAGTGCTTGGTCTTGTCCTGAGAGAACTGGGCATAGTGTGGACCGCCAACCATCAGGACAGAATCTGTGACTAATGGGGAAGAAAGAGGGTGTGGGAAGAAAGGGACACTCAGCAGGAGGTGGAGCAGTCCCCTGGTTATGACTATGCCCGGCCAGTGGTAGTGTTGACCCTCAGTTCGGGCTGTGTCTGGCGGGACAGGGTGCAGAACCCCCGACTCTTGACGGCAACCACAGCGGGAGAGTGTGTGCCCCGTATGGACTGAATTCAGCAGACAGGGCCAGTCCCCAGCCCTGGCTGGGCCTCTGAGCAGAGGCTTACCAGGTGAGGACTAAGACCTATGGGCAGAGTGCAGTCCCTGACTCTAACGGAGTCTGTGAACAGAGGCTTGCCAGGCAGTGGACTGAGACTGGCAGGCGGGAGCCTGGTCCCCTGACTCTAACTGGTCTGGCAGGCAGAGGCTAGCTGTGTGTGGACTGAGACTGGCAGGTGGAGGCATGGTCCCCTGACTCCAACAGGTCTGGCAAGCAAAGGCTAGCTGGATGTGGACTGAGACCAGTACATGGGGGTGTGGCCCCTGGCTCCAGCTGGGCCTGTGAGCAGAGAAGTGGACAACAGTGTGGACTGAGTCTGGCAGGTGCGAGTGTGGATCCCTGGCTCCAATTGTGCTGCTGGAGACCCTTGAATCCCTCTCTATTGGGGAGGGTTTGTACCGCCTGAGACAATCTGGTTGGAGCCCATGTCTGGGGCTGTCCACTTGGGGACATTTTGAGGTTGACCCTCAAAGTTCTATAGTAGAAAAGAACTGAAAGGTGGGGATTGGGTGCCACAGCTGTTTGTATCTCTTCACAGTCGAGATTTAAACCTAATACTTGGGTTTCTTAGGATAGGGTAGAGGTGGGCTGATATCAAAACAGAGCTGGCTTGCTCTATCTCACCAAGTAGGTCCTCAGAGTCTCTGGCTAAAACTCTGAAAGAGGCCTTTGTAAGGTTATAGAAGATAAGCCACAATTACAAAGCCTAGTGCTTTGGTAAGGGGCTATGTGGTAAGGGGCTATCTCTACTACCTGGGAACCCAAATTCAATCTCACTCTACCAGTTCTAATAACAAAACAGTGGAAAATAAACATGGTGTAGACCCAACAGAAGAACTTTGGCAACATGAATAACCATAGTAGATCAACCCCCCCCCCAAGTCGGGTGGTTGGAGATACAAGATGCCATGCATAGACAAATGGCAGCAATGTCAGAAATCAAATTTACAATATGGATTGCAAATAAGATAAATAAAATGGAAGATAGAAATTGAATTCCAAAAAGTATTTCTAAAGTTGTCTCAAGAAATTAATGAATTCAAAACCCAAGTCACCAAAGATATGGACATAATGAAAAAGGAGATAGCAGAGCTCAAGAAAACAAAAAAGTTAGTTGAGGAGCTCCAAAATACAGTAGAATCTTTCAGTAATAGAGTTGACCAGACAGAAGAAAGGATCTCTGAAACTGAAGACAAAGCTTTTGAATGTTCCCAAACATTCAAAGAGGCAGACAAATGGAGAGCAAAAACTGATCATTCCCTGAGAGAGTTGTGGGATCACTCCAAAAGATAAAACATTCATCTTATAGGAATTCCTGAAGAGGATGGTCCTAAAGGTACAGATGGTCTACTCCAAGAGATTTTGGAGGAGAATTTCCCAAGCATTGCAAGAGATAACAGAACTTCAGATAGCAGACAGTTTCAGAACCCCAGTAAGACTCAATCCAAATAAAGCATCTTCTAAACAAATTGTGATTAACTTTGCCAAAGTTAAGATGAAGGAGAAAATTCTGCAGCCAGACATAAGAAAAGCATCACCTACAAAAAGGGAGAAATATCAGAATAACTGCGGATTTCTCAGCCGAAACGTTTCAAGCCAGAAGAAGATGGTCATCGACCTTCAATCTCCTAAAACAAAACAACTTCCAGCCCAGGATCCTCTATCCAGCTAAATGAGTTTCATTTGTGATGGAGAAGTCAAATACTTTAATGACATAGACATGTTGAAGAAATTTGCCATAAATGAACCGGCTCTCCGGGATATTCTCAGACCCATCCTCCACAATGAACAGCACAATGCTCTACCTCCAAAGTAAACTCACCCAGAAATTTTTGAACAAAACCCCCAACTTCCACAGTGGTGAAAGGTTTAAATATGTCCACTGGATATCCAAAAATCATGACACCCAAAACACAACTAGGCTTATCAATTCTCTCAATTAATGTGAATGGTTTAAATTGTCCTCTAAAGAGGCACAGGCTGGCTGAATGGATAACATAAACTCAGACCGGGATCTCAACTTACCTTAAAAGATAAAAATAGACTCAGGGTGAAAGGATGGACTTGTATAATATAGGTAAATGGAAACCAGAAAAAAAGCAGGGGTTACAATTTTAGTAGCAGATACAATTGGCATTAAACCAACAAAGATAAGGAAGGTCACTACATATTTGTCAAGGGAAACACCCAACATGAAGAGATTTCAATAATGAACATTTATGTACCCTAAAAGAATGCTCCTCAATTCATAAAGCAGACCCTAATGGATATGAACAACTTAATATCTTCCTGCACTATAGTAGTTGGAGATTTTAACACCCCTTTGATAGTTTTGGATAGATCCTCCAAGAACAAACTAAACAAAGAAATATTAGACTTAAACCTGACCCTAGAACAAATGGACTTTACAGACCTCTACAGAACATTTCACCCTATAAAACTGAATATACATTCTTCTCATCAGCCCACGGGTCATCCTCCAAAATAGATCATATCCTAGGACACAAGTCTAACCTTAGCAAATTTAAAAGTTAGAAATTATTCGTTGCATCTTCTAGGACCACCATGGAATAAAAGCTGAATTCAACAGCAATGGGAATCTCCATACTCAAACAAAGTCATGGATGGTTGAATGATAGCTCAGTCAAAGACGAGATTAAGAAGGAAATCACCAAATTTTGGGGACAAAATGATAACAAAGACACAAATTATCGAAACCTGTAGGATACTGCAAAGGCAGTCCTAAGAGGGAAATTTATAACATTGGAAGCCTTCATCAAGAAATCAGAAAGAGAGAAAGTCATTGACTTAATGGATCACCACAAGCAACTGGAAAAGGAAGAAAATTGCAACCCTAAACCCAATAGAAGAAAAGAAATGACCAAAATTAGGGCTGAATTAAATGAAATTGAAAACAAAAGAATCACTCAGAAGATTAATGAAACAAAAAGTTGGTTTTTTGAAAAGATTAACAAAATTGATAAACCTTTGGCCAACCTAACCAGAAATAGAAAAGTAAAATCTCTAATATCTATCAGAAATGATAAAGGAGAAATAACAACAGACACTTCAGAAATTCAAAAAATCCTCAATGATTACTACAAAAATCTTTATTCTCAGAAATATGAAAATCTGAAGGCAATGGAGCAATATCTGGAAGCACACCACCTTCCTAGACTCATCCAGAAAGAATTAGAAATCTTGAATAGACATATATCAACCACTGAAACAGCATCAACAATACAAAATCTCCCTAAAAAGAAAAGTCCAGGACCAGATGCAAATTCTATCAAACATTTCAAAAGGAACTTATATAACATTTTCCAAAGCATAGAAAAAGAAGGAATACTTCCCAATACATTCTATGAAGCAAATATCATCCTGATACCCAAACCAGGAAAGGATCCAACAAAGAAAAAAAGTTATAGACCAATATCATTAATGAATATCGATGCAAAAATATTCAATAAGATCTTAGCAAACAATTCAATAACACATCAAAAAAATTATACACCACGATCAAATTGGTTTTATTCCAAGGTGAGAGAGTTGGTTCAACATACATAAATCTATAAACATATACATCACACCAATAAAATTAAAAACAAAGACCATACGATTCTCTCAATTGACGCAAAGAAAGCCTTTGATAATATCCAGCATTCTTTCATGTTCAGAAATCTTAAGAAAACAGGCATAGAAGGGACATTTCTTAAACTAATAGAGGCTATCTACAGCAAACCCACAGCCAATATCATATTGAACAGTCTAAAATTGAAAACATTTCCACTCAGATCAGGAATGACCAAGGATGCCCACTATCTCCACTGCTATTCAACATTGTAATGGAAGTAATAGCCATCGCAATCAGGCAAGAGAAAGTGAATCAAGGGTATCCAAATAAGGTCAGAGGAGATTAAACTCTAATTCTTTGCTGATGATATGATCCTATACCTGGAAAATCCCAGAGACTCAACTTCAAAACTCCTAGAAGTGATCAAGGAATACAGCAGCGTCTCAGGATACAAAATCAATAGTAACAAATCAGTAGTTTTTATACATGCCAACAACAATAAAGCTGAAAATATAGTCAAGGACTCTATTCTTTTATAGTAGTCCCAAAAAAGATGAAATATCTGGGAATTTACCTAACAAAGGACATGAAAAATTTCTATAAGGAGAACTATGAAACTGAGAAAAGAAATAGCTAAAGATGTCAACAAATGGAAAAACACACCATGCTCATGGCTGGAAAGAATAGACATTGTTAAAATGTCCATACTACCCAAAGCAATCTGCAGATTTAATGCAATCCCTATTAAAGCACCATTGTCATACTTTAAAGAACTTGAAAAAATAGTACTTCGGTTATATGGAATCAGAAAATACCTCGAATAGTAAATACATTACTGAGAAATAAGAACAAATCAGGAGGTATCACATCAGACTTTAGACTATACTATACATCTATAGCAATCAAAACAGCATGGTACTGGCACAAAAACAGAGAGGTATATTTATGGAACAGAATAAAGAACCAAGAGATGAACCTAGCTACTTACCACCATTTGATCTGTGACAAGCCTATCAAAAATATTCAGTGAGGGAAAGACTCCCTATTTCACAAATGGTGCTGGGTGAACTGGCTGGTGACCTGTAGAAGACTGAAACTGGACCCCCACTTTTCACCATTAACAAAAATTGATTCTCACTGGATAAAAGATCTAAATTTACAACATGAAACCATAAAAATACTAGAAGAGAGTGCAGGGAAAAACACTTGAAGAAATTGGCCTGGGAGAATATTTTATGAGGACCCTCCAGGCAATTGAAGCAACACCAAAAATACATTACTGGGATCTGATCAAACTAAAAAGCTTTTGCACAGCCAAGGGCACACTAACTAATGCAAAGAGACAACCTTCAGAATGGGAGATTTTTGCAGGTTATGCTTCTGACAAAGGTCTGACAACGAGAATCTACACAGAACTCAAACTAATCAATAAGAAAAGAATAAATAACCCCATTTCTTTGTGGGCAAGAGACTAGCACAGAAACTTTTCTGAGGAAGACAGACATACGGCCTACAAACACAAGAAAAAATGCTCATCGTCCTTAATCATCAGAGAAATACAAATCAAAACCACTCTGAGATATCATCTAACTCCAGTAAGTTTAGCCCACATCACAAAATCCCCAAACTGCAGATGTTGGCAGGGATGCAGAGAGAAGGGAACACTTCTACACTGCTGGCAGGAATGCAAGGTAATACAACCTTTTTGGAAAGACATTTGGAGAACACTCAAGGAACTAAAAGTAGACCTACTGTTTGATCCTGCAATTCCTCTACTAGGTATATACCCAGATGATCAAAAATTATTTTATAACAAAGACATCTGCACCAGAATGCTTATTGCAGCCAAATTCATAATTGCCAAGACATGGAAACAGCCCAAGTGCCCATCGACCCATGAATGGATTACCAAATTGTGGTATATGCACACCATGGAATACTATGCA